>WJFB01000282.1:0-76362 GCA_009870185.1 Pygmarrhopalites habei | reverse complement strand
AGAACTACGCGACAAAACACAAAAGCAGCAAGAGGAGCTGGATCAACTTCACAACACACACATTCGATTCGCTCAAGAGCACATTAACAGGTAAATGTTTTTGTCTTTTTTTCATGGGAGGGGTTCTTCTTCTTGAGTTCTTCCTCGCCCGATTTTCTAATAATATTATTAAAATTCAGCCACTATTGTAGTCCTAAAAGTTCATATCTTGTAGTAGACCTATTAGCAACTTAAAAGCTATGTCGGTATATATTACATATGCAAAGTACATTCTCTTTTTCTCTAGTACTTTGGTAGAATTACACAATAATGACATGATCAAAAAAAGTACACGTTTTCAATTTTGATTACCTAATCCTCGATACAAAAGGTAGTCATGTTATGTGACTTACATAATGTGAGTCATATTACAAGTCTATATTTGATAACAACTACGATTATCAATTGTTAATAGTTTATCTTATATTTATATTTTTAGCATATCTTTTATGTTTACCTAATGATCCGGATGATCATACTATTTACTAAATTGCATTTAGTAAAGGAAAGTAGGAAGAGTAAGAGTAGAAAGAAGGTAAAAGAAGTACCGTATTTCCTCTAATAGCGGCCGGGTTCCTATTAGTGCGCGGGGTCCTTCCATTATAATTAACATGTAAGGGCTCCCGCGCACTATCCCCAAAATTTGGAAATTATCTGCTAGTGGACGGGCTCACTATTAGAGGAAATACGGTAGGATATCAATGAGCCAAAAACAATAGAATATACTTTTTTTCTTGTTTTCTGGTTTTTTAATCAGTACAGATTCCAGATATCATTAAATCCCTCAATATTAAATTTGAAATTAGAATTTATAAAAAAAATGGTTTTGTGATGGAAATTGTTATTTTACTATATTTTATCTAGTTTAATACTTGAAAGTATTAACTAATCCCTAATGGTAATAATTACCGAGCTCACGTTATGTCGTATGTGTGCGTACTTTTCTGATCGTGGTGTGATTGAAATGGCAGTTTAGTGATATTAATTATTGCATTGGTTTGGTTTCTTGCTACACATAATCGCTTACACACTTGATTCGAACAACATTGGGATACTAACGAAACAGAGAACCAACAAGTGACGCTGCTTCAACACAGAGTGGCGATCTCATCAGTCATGTCATAAATAATTTCAAGCGTGGAGTATCACTTCTTTGGTGAGAATTTTTCTATTGTCCTCGTCTCCTTTGTTTTCAAAGCCTGATTCGTCTGCTGCTTCCAAGACTAAAGTTTCTGTACGCTTAATCATCATGACCTAGTATGATGTGCTTCTAATTAAGGTGCTTGGTGAAAACGTTAATGATTCAAGTTGCTTAATTTTTCCATTATATGCCTAGCGTGAAATTTACCGTATTATGGATAATCAGTAGGGCTGACTTTTAAATAGTCAACGTGAATTGACGAGTCCCTGGACTCCAGTCCTATAGAATTTGTCAAATATTTATTATTTTCAAATTGTGTTGCTGCTGGATAGTGTCCCAGTCACCTCAAAACTCGGACACACATTTACTTTTTGTGCATTTCTCCTCGAAACTTGAAATTGTCAAGTGTCAGTAGTTATGTTTTACATAATATTATTAATCATGATAATGTGGGCTGAGGAATTAATTAAACTGGAGACTCCTCCGCCTTAGTACTTTCCAACATGAGAGAGAACAAAAGTATACTATGATTAATGTAAAGTGTGCTGTGATATATTTGTCTTAGGGATGGAGATGGTGCAACAGGAGGTGGAGATTCTACTACTACTGGAAACGAAGCTATGAACGCTTCTTCTATCCAACGCGAATCAAATCAAAATGTGAGTTTTTACTGTTTATCTTGTCTTGTTTTACCTTGTCTTGTGTTGTGATCATGTATATTGTCTTGCATTTGGCACTGAATATTTCTCTAGACATCAAATATTGCTGGATCCTCTGAACTTCCTCCTTGTCCAGGTGAGACAGACAGTTAAAATCCATATAGAAAAATATCAACTTATTAACTGAGACATAAGAGAAAAGCTAATTGTTTTTTATTATTATTATCCTCAGTGTGTGGTAAAGTATTCTACGGTTACGGAAACTTACAAGAACATAGCTGGGATTGTGGAAAGAGCAGAATTTCTACTTCATCGCACATGGATCCCTTTATCTTTGTAAGTTTTTTCAAAATTACATTTTGCTGTTTAATTCTTCTAGTACATATGGAAATTTGACGACGATTTTTCTTTGTTATTTTTCAGGTTCCTCAACAGTAGTAATACAACAATAGTAGTAGAGTTTCTAGAGTTGTACAACTCTCCTGCAATTCGTTGGACTGATGAAACGTGGTGCATTCAATTAATATAAATCTATTTCAACAAAAAAGTGTATACATATTTTTAGTCTCTTTCCGTGTATTACTTGATAAACTCTTATTATTATCAATTCAAGGTTATTGTGCAAGGTTTTTCAAGTGTGCACTTTGTAGGCTTCTTAGGAAGAACACTTATTACATTATTACTTTTCCTAATAATAATTAGGTATCTTTCATGGAAGAGAGGAGTGTCAGTCCTCAACTTTCTTTATTATTTTATAGGTAAATTAACATGCTAAACATAAGAATATTTTTAAATCTTTTTCTGATTGCTTATGAATTAACATTAAACTGATGCCGATACATATTCAGTATGAATATGTACAATAGGTGGGTCATATTTACAAGAAAATGAAATATCGTATATTAACGGAAAAAGCGAAAGAATGTCTGTAAATAAATACACGTGTCGATTTATTAATAAATGATTAATGTTCCTGTAAAACTAGACTATATACATTTTATTTTCATGAAAATATGCACTGCAAATTGCAGTCTGCTGTAGCATTTGATCCTTGAAATTCAAAGGGAAACAAAATTCCGCGGACGCTCGCTCGCTGCTTTGAATAAGCAGGATTTTTTTCATAATTTATTTAAATTCCCATTTGTTATCAAAATGAATAGACAACAAATGAGAGGTTTTACAAGAGGAGTTAGACCATCAATTAAAGATCGAGTTGGAGTGATTACTAGGCCAGGAGGAGTCCGTATTGGAAATGGAAAGCAAGCCAAATTATCGGGAACTGGGAAATTGGTGGCTTCTCGGTTAGGATTACCCGTAAAATCCCGTGTCGGTGTTGCGAAAAGCCTCATAAATAAGGCATTAAGACCAGGTACATGTTCATTTCATATAAATCTTTATTGTTAAATTTCTAGGCAGTTATTTAATTGTCTGTGGTATTCTTTTACATTGTGAAATCTTATTTTATCAAAATGAATCACATATACTCGAACTCATGTAGTATTTACAAATTGTACAATACTTTCTAATGTCTGTTCTAGGGTCTGATGCTCGAGACAAGATAATTTTAAATCGAGTATCACGGGGTCGTGTCACTGATGCGAGATCTAAAATAGAAGCTCAAAAGACGAGGAAAAAAATCATGACCAGTAAAGTGAAGAGTCTCAAGGTATGTTAAAGTAGATTAAAATGTGTCTCTTCATAGCGCTTATGAATCCAACATAATAAAACAGCATAAAAATTATTTTAACAATCAATTTTTTCTGGGTTCTTTCCATTCTAACGCTGTGTCTCTATCAATCCAGATTACGGCCAAAGTGGCATCTCCAATTTCTCGTTTTGATCTTACTGCAAGATCTACAGCCTCTGCTCGGTCTTATCCTCCTTTGAGTTCTTCATCGGGTTACAGGACTGCACCCGCCTCCCATGGACTTTTTGCCAATGATTCTGGACAATATTTTGGTGGTGGTGGTGGACCTGGTGGTCAGTTAAGATCCTCGTCAATGCCTCAACCACGGAAACAACGTTCCTCTCCAGAAGGACAATCTCTGTTTCTGACGAGGACTGTAACAAACTATCAAGCAAATCCATCAATTCCATCCTCTTCAAACGCTAGTCGAGGCTGGGCATCGAGTATAGCTAAGGTTAATGTAATAATAATATTCAACATTTTGTAATCTTTGAATGACAATCTCATTTAAATGTTAAAGGCAAAATGTAACATGCTACTAATTATATCGTTCTATTAATTGGCCAGGTGGCTCCTAGCTTTGCAAGCAGATCAGGAGGATATGGGTAAATATAGTGCAAAAAATATTTTCCCCGTGTAAAATAGTATTCATTTAAGTAGTATTTAAAAATTATCATGACACATTGTGTGTTCGAAATATAGACACGACGACATGGAAATGGATGATGACCTGCCTATTCCTCCAAGAATCCGCCTAAGTAACAGTCTACAATCCCGGCTGGATAACCAAGCCCAAGATGACCAACCCAAATATAAACTTATTGTTTCTAATTTACAACCTACTGTGACTACGGAAGACATTGCTGTATGTATTGCTTCTATGGATGTAGAAATTTTCTTTTACATATAATTAATTACATAGTATTAACTGACATGGATCTTCTTTATGAACATTGCAAAATGTACAGGAACTTTTTAGTGACATTGCTGCCCCAATCTCAGCGACCATGACTTCACCCGGACACGCTGAAGTTGTATATGCCAAGAAAGGTGACTGTTTGAAAGCCGTTGATGCTTATCACAATCGCTTGTTGGATGGAAGTCCCATGAGAGTTTTTATGGAGAATAGCTCTACGTAAGCTCAAGAATTTTAGCGAAAGAATCATATGACACTTTATAATTTTAATTTCTTGTACAGATACTATTTTAACATTAAATAGTAATCCCAATGTTTCATACCTGAATATAGGTCACTAAAATCTGCTGGAGGAGCCACGATGAAATGTAATATTCCAGCCCCATGATTCGCATTTAATTTGTCAAATATAGACCATGATAATAATTCTTTATTTCTATTTCTAAAGTACCCAAAGGTTCTTCATCGGTGAAAATTCAACCCGACATCTCAGCTATCCATAAAGTGTTGTTCAATCCTAGCAGTGGGAATTCGACGAGAGGACTGTTTAAGGGTGGTCAGTAGTGGTGATGGTAGACATTTTTCAAGTCCTGCAAGAAATGACGATTAATGTTGTTGCTGCCAACAGAACTTTTCGGATTGAAACCGAACAAAGTGACAATTCCAACGTTGTGTAATAATATAACTATCACCATAATTATTATTGGGGATGGACAGAGGCAGAAAAATTGGTAGTCTGTCCTTATTATTATGATAATACTGTGTACAGGGAGCTTCTCCATGTAACATAACTTGAGCCTCTCCTGCTTTATCCCTTCACTCGTAAGATACATAAATACATACACACAAGTAATACATCACCGTATACTAAGAAAGTAGGATTTTTAATTGGAAACTATATAATATGACTATTGTTCGTACACATTCTCAGTTCTGAGCCCATTCTCCTGAAAATTATATTGTCCATTTTCATTTAACAGTACAATTGTTCAAGTTGACGGGTTTGATGATGAGGTGAAAAAAATCGAGATATGTGTACTATGAAAAAATGTTTTCTTGGTCTAATATATAGGCATATGGCAGACATATTGTAAAATACATTATATTGTATTTGTTAGTTTGTAGACTGGTATTCTGAAATCGGTTTTATCTTCATGAACTTGTAATAAAACAAATCATTTTTATTTGATTACTTGTATATTTGATCATCATCTAAGATTGTGTATATATTTACGTGTAAGATAGTTTAAATAAATTATTATTAAATTACATTACTACTACTGTTGTGAATAAAAACTGCAATTCTTTTTTGTTGTAAATATCTTTGGTTTTTATTTGCAACCCACATTACTTACTGGTGAAATCCAGTCAGTGGCGTAACCAGGCACAGGCCAAGCAGGCACTGGCCTGTGTAGGTTCCGAAAAATTTACAGAAAAATTGCTTAAAACCACAAAATCAGGCCCCTTAAAATTGATTTATGGGGATTGTGCCTGTGTTCAATTTCAGTCTAGTTACGCTACTGAATCCAGTTCAATTTTATAAACCATTGTACATGCAAGCTTTTTGCATAGACTAGATTAACAAGACTTTGATAGGCCCATCTAGAATTTTTTTTGGAGTCACCAGTTGAATTAAATTATTTCTAGTAAGTAAGTACTAGTTTTCTCTGATACAGAATTTGTACATTGTATAATTTGATATTTGAAAGCACTAACACAGCTTCATATTGGCATATTACAGTTATGGTAATTCCCAGTTCAAATAATTTTATAAATCGGAGACTAGATTATAGATTGACTTGAGCTGCTCCGTCCACCGCTTTGAACACATAGCAAGTTGCTCTCTTTGAGTAACTTTTATTAATTTCGGCAATCACATTTTCAGCTTCACTAGTCTTAACCTGGATATAAAATCAACACAAGTTGATTACATTTAATACATACAAGACATGAGTTTTCAGACAAATATTTAATATTCTTACCAATGCTACAATGCAGCCTCCAAAGCCTTTGAAACCAAAAGAAATACGTGTCAAAAATAATTTTCATTGACATGAATTTCATAATAAATTACTAATCATACGGTAAAAACCTACCACCCCCTGTCATTCTGGATCCGTAGACTCCTTTACATTTCATTGTTATATCAACCAATTGATCGAGTTCCGGGCAAGACACCTCAAAAAGATCCCTGAGACTACAGTGGCTTTCATACATAAGTCGACCAACTCTGAAATATGCCAAAAAAATTAAAAATTAACATATAAAACAAAATAAATAATAGCTAAATACATATAAGAACAATTTATTATTTTGATGACGACGCTTTGGTCTTTTAATATGCTCTCACCTGTCTAAGTCATTGTTGAGAAAGGCCTCGGCTGCTTTCTGACACCGTTCAATCTCAGTGACAGCATGTAATCCCCGTTGATAAACACGATCACTCATCTTGTCCCGACAATCTTTAAATTGATAATGTCATCATATCACCCCAAAATCAATTTGTCCGAGAGCAAAATCAAGCTAACTTGTCACTGTACCTCGTAAACTATTCATGGAAGCATCCCTTAGACTCTTGACACCAATAATCTTAGCAGCTGTGGGTTGAAATAGAAACGATTGGTATTACAGACAAATATGTCATAAGTTTACTTGTATTGACCTTCATGGCAGTCAGATCGACGCTGCGGGTACTCGCTGCCAGTCAGCTGGTGCTTCACGTTTGAGTTGACAACCAAGAAAGTGACATCGTCTGTCCCCTTCCCAGCATAGTTGACCAGTTCGGTTTTCAGAGATCGACAGTCTATCAAGAGTGCCGAATTTTCCTTTCCCATGCAGGAAATGAATTGATCCATAATCCCACATGGTACGTGTGCGAATTCATGTTCGGCTTTTTGGCATAACAAGGCTTTGTCCGTTAACCTGTAATTTAGTCATATGGAAAATTTTAATCTCTGAAACTCTGAAAGGGTTTTGAATCCTTGTATGGCTTTAATGTGTAAGTAATTACGAACGTGAGTGCATGTCCAGTGAGGGCCTCCAAAAATGTACTGAAAAATAGACAAAAATGATTGTAAGGTACTTAAACTCTTGACAGTATCAATCAAATGTTATATAACTGAACGACTGACCAAGTTGCAACTTCAAGACTGGCACTTGAGCTGAGTCCTCCACCAAGAGGTACAGTCGTGACAATAGCAGCATCAAATCCGGCTACAGCATCTGGATTTCATGATTTTGAGATTATATGTCAATTGCTATGTACTTTGTGCCAATCAAAAATGGATTGCGTGGTTTACTTACGATACTTCGAAAAATTTTCCAATACACCCTTTACATAATTGGACCATTTGAGAGTTCCAGGAGTCAACCTTCGCTTTGTAAGCATAGTATTTTACTTATGAGACCACGAAATATGACCATACATACAAAAGATAACATGTGCAAAAAATTGAATAGAACCTTGCAGACTCTGTCGGCGTGTCAAATTGGTCTTTCTTATTGTCATTCACATCCGCGGAAGTGACCAGATTAATTTTGTTGGAACCATTAGGCCGACCAACGAGTACAGTGTAAAGGGGAATTGCCTACAGCAAAAAATATGGAACAAATAGAAATTTACACGCAAGTAGTTCTCGTTCTCAGTAAATAATGCAGGTACAATTTGTTAGTTTACCATGGGACAAACGAAGCCATCATTATAGTCTGTATGCTCTCCTTCATATGGGCAGAACAAGGAACAATTACAATAATGGTCATATTTTGTTCTCAATAATTATCTTCACATCCAGATAAATTCAACAATGAGTCCAAAAGACGAAAATTACCGATAATATTAACTCGGCCTGGAGCTGCAGCAGCTAAAACCGGCTTTGTCCCAAACTCTTGGACGAACAAATCCTGACAATTTTTAACAACTTGAGCCAAAGTTGGTGTCAACTCCATAATGATTTGATTCTAAGTTTCCGCCTTTGTGTCTTCCGGTCTGGGGCAAAGTGGTGGACAAAAATACACTACAAGTAAAAGTAATGGGTGTGTGAACCAAATGAAGTTAACTAGTTTTATGTCAACGACAGACAGACAGACAACTGTCGAGACGACTCTATCGATAACAACATGAACAAACTGGTCCATCAAAATGAGTGTGTATTCTTGCAATTAAAAGGGAACAAGTGCTATTTTATTAGTACACACATTATTGTCATGTACGAAATTTCGATTAGACCAGTTGTACCAGCTGCATTATACAACGTTGCATTAATATGGCTGATGAATTATTGCCCTTACACATTGTGGACTTATAAAGTTCTAATCACACTCATCCGTATTTATTGGAAGAAAACATCATATTACATTATGACATAATACACTGTGATATGTTCCACGAGTTTCCTTCCCTACATGTCATCTCTATATATTTTATTTTCCTCCAACATTTCTCCCTCTCAGACACACAATGAGCAGGAGTGTGAGCATGATGATCATATCTATTAAAAATAGACACCAGTATGCATAATTAGGAGTGAATATGCATATACACAAAATTTTAACCTTGACTTTTATAATAAGTATTATCAGTAATGGCTTAGCGTCAAAGGAAGAATTTTTTTTGTTCTTCCACATTTACAAATGTTGGTGTGGAGTGTTTGAGGGTTGATAATGCAAATCTCACTCCGTACTTAATCTTCATATTCGTATTATGATAAATTTCAGACTAATCAGCAAAACAAAATACTCACTATGTTACAGTACACGAGGTTTAGAAGTGGAGGTGAGGAGGACTACATAATATGAGTATGACATTGACAGTGACATGGTCTTCATTTGAAATCCAAACAGGGGTGTAGACCATGGAAATTTTTGGACTTGTCATTATACCCCACACACACACACATCTTCTTATCATAATAAATTCTGGTTACATTTTTCTGTCTTTGAGAGAATTCCCTTTGACATGAAATTATTCAGACCATAATTCTCACGATTCCTCCAATTGATTGTTCACACTTTCATAGCTACCTTCGTCAGCTTAAACTAAACTTACTACGTTGTAGTTTAACCAACTCAAGAATCCTTCTTCACATTTCTCCTTTTGACATTCCTTGTACTTGGTGTTCTATTATATACTTACAGTATGTCGAGTGTGATTGAAATTGTTAATTGTCTACGGCAGCCCTTTTTTTAAACGACCCACATAAATAACACATTAGCCGTACAATACTAGACTGTTTAATAAATAATTATCAATTCAAATACACGAACGTTGAGCTAGTGTGATTAGGATCCATGTTGAATTACTGTTTCACACATTACACTACATTAAACTCTCTGAGAAGGTATATAACAATGAGGACGACGAAAAATTTGATGATCCAACATATACTGAAAACAACGAGGCATCTTCTCCAATTGAACTTCTTGACTGCCTTCTCTTGAGACTGCTCAGCTGTGTACATTAAATGCAACAAGAAATGTTGGAATCATAATGGTGAATCTAAAGAATGAGTTTTTTTAAAAAAATATTTACCCTCAAATAATTGGTAGGAAGAGTAAGATGGGCTCTGTAAATACAACACGGCCTTGTGCTCCCCATCAAATACTTGTTCGAGTGTGTCCTGTGGATTAACACGTATATTATTTCCGGTAATCATATTGAAGGCATCATCAGATTCCACATTCCACTGCCTTCCTTCCTGTACAAACAACAGATCATCCACATATTTACCTTTTGTGCTTATCTGCACATCTCACCATTTTTTTTCATGTAGCAATAAAAAAATAAGACTCACAGGGTACTGTGCCAATATTTCACCAATCGTTTTCTGCAATTCATCTTCAACCAGAGATCATAATTCAGTGGGAGAAAGGGTCTATTGTATCACTATGCCCTGATTATACTTTGCATATTGCCCCCGCCTTTGTATTTTACTCAATTGAAACGGGAAAGAGAAAATTTTGGAGAAAGTGAGAGCTTTCGGCCCTTGCCATAAGTTAGATTAACGTAAAAACTTTATAAAAATTATTAACACTAATTTAGCTTACAAAATCCTCACATTCCCCACAATATGCAAAGATGTACTAAGTAAACGAGTTCGGGAGTGAGGACTGACCTTTGTGAAATACATGAACAACTTGACTGAGGCCATAGACTAAGGGAGGACTGGAAAATGTACCCCGACCTGGCAAATGATCCCAGAAATTAGGTACAATTTTAGTCAACAAACTCTGCTGAACAAAGGAAGGATGGTAACTAGTAAGTACTTAGTAACCCTTACCATCGTAGTCTTCTAGAATTAAATAAAAGGATTCTTCAGTCCCTGCTGTCAGTGCAATCAAATCATCAATGTTGTCTTCACTATTGTACGCCATGGTACTCCTCAAACAATGCACATTTGTTCACAACTGTGTGGACCAAAGATGTTTCTTCCTTTTAGGACACATACGGAAGTCCCATGGACTTGACAAGCACACGAGGAATTTCAGCAACTACAGCTCAACTTAGCATATTTGTGCACAATGTGGACGTACTTAATGTGACAATTTGCACATTGGCAAATTTTTCTGTTTTTTGCTAATATCCCTCTCATATGCCATCCAGGACTAGATGTAATTCCCAGTAACCCTCAATAATGGAGCAAATAAAATATTTTTAGCTTCATATATATTTCCCCATTAACAGACATGGCCCTGTCTGGTTGACACACAGTCATAGGAAGGTGAACCTCTATTTGACAGTCTCTTATTATGAGAGCAGAGAAACCATCAATCATTATGTTGTACACTTGAATCAATATTACATGCAGTACAGTTGAGTCATATCCTCATATCACATTTGATATTCTTCCAGATCGTTGTCATCCGTTGGTATCAAAGAACTGCTCACCCTTTGAGAATGATCATCAGTAGTTAACCCATGATAAAAGGCATTTAAGAAGAAAAAAGTTCCTGGAGGATCATTAAGCCAAGATGTAAACAATGATGATGATTCGAGTGTGGAGATAACTAAACTGGAATTGACTTACATTTCCTAATGAGGTTTTCCATTAAAAGGATGTAGAATACCCCTTTCATTAACAAAATACTTGGAATGGAGGTATATAAAAGGAATTCGGCGACTTTGAGGGAATTTAAAGGCAGTAGTGCGACTGACAAAGAAACTTTTACTTTCAGAATGAATTTCCAGGTATTTCTTGTAGTCATCCTCTGTGTCTCCATCATTCCACAGTCAACTCTGTGTGAGGATCAACCCTTCACAAAACTGGAAAACAAGGCCGTTCACACCTTTCAAAATAAACATGACAAGGGAGTAAGTGCATAACATTCTTTTTAAAACTCTGAGAATAAAAAATTGTGAAGCACTAGTAATTTCCCCCGTTTTTTCCAGTTTTTGACAGCCATCAATGTGAGGACTCCCTTCCCTGCAGTTGTAAGTTGACAATCATCAACATGTTTCCAACACGAGAATGAGTTACTCAGTAGATACAATTATTGAATGTAGGTCACGGATACCTGGAGAGATGCTGCAACACAAAAATTTAGAGTCGTCAGCGCAAGTAAGTCTCTTCTTATCTCTGTTAGTGTTTGATCTGAAAGTCATCTCTCTCGAAAATGATTTTTTTACTTTCTCTTCATTGTAAACAGTTTTCTCTAATGCGTATCAATTGAGACCATTGTCAGATGAGAATAAAGAGATGAACTATGACCCCTACACTGGACAAGTCTATCAAGATGTAAGGAAATTGTGAAATCTTACAGTAACCCAGTTTCTAATCAGGTGTAATTATTGATTACAATTTGATTTGACACAGGACGTTGGACTACTGAATTTGGGAAGCTCGGGCTACTGGCAGTTAGTTTATGTGGGACAGAGTCATCATCTCATTAAAAATTATAAGGATGGACGTTGTCTTCAGTCTTCAGAGTAAGGGTCTCAACATTTCCAATATCCAATATATGAGAGTACTGTCAAAACTTGATCCTCCTGATTAAGTTGATTATTAATTGGTCTCAATAATTAAATCATATGTACTACCTACGTAGTTTTGGTCAACGAGTGTCCGTGGAGACCTGTACTAGTATTCCTCGACAACAATGGCAAATCCTTCGCTTGTAATGAGGAGAGGCGGAAGATCAAGGTGGTTTTTTCATCACCTCATCTGCATTCATCAAGGCAGTGCCTTTCATCTCCAATCGCCATTAAATGGTCACTGTAGTCGACGCTCAATCGATAATAATAACAGGTTGTGCAACTGTTTATATGTGTTAGTTCAGTACATTCAAGTTAACTGATGTAACAATAATGATAACTTCTTATCCATTGTCTACACATCATTGTATGAATTAATGTTCAATGCTTTTGTACTCTAGTAGATGAGATAATTCTAAGTTGTCAAAAAATTAGGTATTCACACCATTTAACAGTGAATTGTAATTGAGTAATTGCACACTTGTTGAAACAAGAACGTATTTGTAATATTTATTTAAATGACATCCTTTTTTATGTTAAATTATATTTGATCGTGTGACTCTTTCATATCAGTTGCTATTTAAACTAGATTAATTCAATGGCTTTTCTCTCTCTCTCTCTTCCATAGTTTTAAAGGTAACAAGTGAAATATAATATTGACTGGCATTTGTTAAAAAAGGACGAGTTTGTAAGAAATTCTTACAAAGAATTAATTAATTGAACAGCAATATGGCACTCGCGAGTTAATTCTTTTGATCAAACTAAAATACATATTAAAACTAAATACTATAATAAAATTCTAGATAAGTAAAGTTAAACAGAGCGACGTGTGTAAATAACAAACAAGTTGAACGGTACAACTAAATAATTCTATTTAACGCATTGTTAAATTTTCATTTAAGAATAAACTAAAATTACGACGACGATGATATTTAAGTAGATATAATAATATATAACATAAGAAACTTGAATGGTGCAAAACGAAAGGTAAGATTTTTTTTTCTCTTTTTTACAAATACTATTTGAGACCTGGTTGACGCGTTGAGAAAAAATGTAGGCAATAATAATAATTTGTCATCTCTGATGATGATCTTTAAGATGCTTCATAAACGAGGACACCACTATCTTCAAAATCGGAAACCCTATTAAAAAAATATGCATTTCAATGTGAACTCAGTCAGTGATCAACATATTATATATATACTTGATAAATTTCTTGTCACATTGGATTCAAAAGCATAAGTACATTATGTATTTGCCAAGCTTGGAAAAATATAAGACATAACAGAACCAACCAGAAATAGTGTACACGATACTGCGGATGGACAGGAGTTAATACAACATTTACGTACATAGACAACTACAAGTACACTTAATAATGAACAGTAGTGAAAAAATCAAAACGTATATGTTTATAGAAGAAATAGGAAGCAGAAATAGAGAGCAAGTGCTTGAAATTAAAGATTTTGCCTGGAAGCTAAAACTACTACTACTACGCTGGATACATTTGTATTCTGAACGTAGATGTACTGTACAGTACCGCATTTAAAATACTGTAAATAGTATAAACTTACATATTATGATCTGAGGGAGAACTCTCTTCTGCAATCAAGCTTTCATATTCAGTCGCAGCAAAACGATCCCAGTCAGACTCTCCTTCTGGTTCTAGACTACAATTTGTTGAAGCTGTGGCGAAAGGATCACGTTGTTCATGATCTAAATATTTATCTAAATTGAATATGGTATTGAATACTGTAGCCGCGAGTTGAGGATTTTTTTTCAAGTCTTTCAGCCGGATACCTGTTCACCCACACACACAAACAGAAATAAGTGAAATAGCGTACACCTCAGCAGCGTAACCAAATCATCATCATTATTAATGAGTATCAAAGTTGTACAAAATAATTAGGATTCATTCCACCATCTCTCTCACCCGTCGTGGAACAACGAAGCATGTCCACCATTTGACAGTAGATATTAGAAAAATCTAATGGTTCGATGCCATAACTTTCAATGCGACTCTCTTGCTCTTGGTAAAAAAATTGAAGTTCATAAGGACTCAGAATCCCGTCTCCATCCACATCCAAACATCTGAACCAAAATTCTATAGCAAAGAAAAAAATTAAAAATATTTACTGATCAAATTAGGATACCACATTTTCGGAGGAGAAAATGATTATTATTCATATAGAAAATGAGAAATAATGGTATCGTAGTTTTAATAATAATAATTGCTCAGCAGCTCGTAAAGTATAAAGAGTCAAAGGAAGGAGGTGGGATGATGACAGAAGGGAAATTCAAGAATTTCTTTAAGCTAAACGTAATATACACGGGGGCGAACAAACAAAATAAAATTTCTTGTCAAAATACAAAATAGGAGTTGAGCTCTGGCGTTTCGCCAATTCTTGTGGGGGTCATAAAAACACCCACCAGCGAACCCACTCATTCAATATTCACACTCGCAACGTCACACGCACACACGTTCACCCAAGTAATCAACATACGAACGAGAATGAGAGAGACACAAAGAGAAAGAACAAAAGAGTTAATGAACACTACGCATAGGCTCTGTATCGTCTTATAAATCAATTTAATAATGGTTATTTAATCATAACAATATTTTTTTACCTATAGCAGTGGGTGTTTTTTTGTCCTCTTCGGATAATAAAAACCATACAAAATCTGAGTAGGTCATTTTTCCAGGGGTTGCTTTGACTGGTGATGCTACGTCCCAACCTGTGAATGCAATGTCCATGTTTGATTAATCATAATTATATTTAAAATTGTCAACATACATTACATCATTAACGTTTGGTACCTGTGGATGTAGACCACCAACAAAGGCCATCAAAAATTCGGTCTATAATTCTACTCGACAGTGCTGCAATGTAAAAGAGGAAATTTACATTAGTAAGTACGTATTACGACTGAATTATAGGGCACATTCTATCAACTATGAATAAACATTTAGAACGATATCCCACACATCTTAATTTTAAAAAATTAGACAATTTTTGTGTGAACTATGGATACAGAGTGTAATTTATCATATTGTCTCACCATAATCTCCATGTGCATTTAAGTCTTTCTTATCAATAAGGAGATCGTCTGTGTAATAACAATAAAAGGAATTAATCTGAGTATTTGTACATCCGTGATGATTTAAACAGTCGGTATACATACAAGGTAGAATATATCAACTTACGATCTTTATCCAACTCCCAGAATTTACAATAAATTACGTAGAAGTGTTCATATGAAAAATATTCCGTTACAACATTAATGTCAGTCTCATCCTCTAAACGCTTGATTATTCGCAATAAATTTGATCGCCTCAACTCTGATAATATGATCCGCCCCGTCCACGATCTGTTCACCTGTAAATCGACAATAAAATGTACACATTTATTATGAACACTACCGATAACACTAAATTGCTTTTGCTATTCAAATTGTTGTACCTTATAGAAAATACGAGAAATAACTGTTGTAATATATCTACTGTGGAATTCAGGAGCGTCTCTGAGAAAACCGAGACCTAGAAGAAACAAAATCAAAAAATTCGTTGTTATTAACAAGTTATTGCATAAAATCATAGCCATGATAAAACCTAAATTAAATCTGCAATAATTTTGTATGTATACAATTCTTACATATATTACTCATTACTCAGTATCACTTAATTATGTTGCGACTCGGAAGTTAGTAATTCGCGTGTCTCTTGTAGTTCGTGCATAATCTTTTGATTGTCAGAACGGACACAATACAATGCTATAAGTATAATGACGAACAGAATCAACACAACAGAGAGAACTAAGATCCTAAGACCTAACCCCTGCATGAGGAAATTGTCAATGTTTATTGTAACTGACACTACATTCTCAATTGTCCAGATAATTAGGTATTATTATTATTATGCGCTAATATGCTCTTGTGCAGATCTTCTAGGGCCCTTAACATTTTTCTCATATGGTACACGAGGACAACAAACAACACCAAGATAAGTACAAACATAAGCAATATTAAAATGCCTAATCCTTGCATTACAAAATTGTCAACTGATATTGTTAGCGATATGATACTTTCGAAGTTAACTACACTCCACTTAAACCACGAAAGGTCTAGTATTAAGGTTAGTCCTACAAATTGGGAAAACGGGTTGAAAAAGTCCGCCCAAAATAAATTATGTATGAGGATAACCCTTAGCTAGGATAGGACCCTAGGATACCCTACTCCTTAATAACCCCGACAATAGCCATTGTTGTTGAGAGACTGGACGCTGGTGTCACGTTGCTCTCTCCTAGAATTTTAGGTAACGATCTACATACAACGCGAGTCGTGGTGAATAAATTAAATTATACTATGTAACCGCCATTAAACTTATTCTCTAATTACAAACAACTGTCACAAGATATGGATATGATGCACTGTCATCTCTTATACTGGATATTCATTAAAAAACATTTACAATTAAAACAGAAATTTATGAACTGAATGTTCCAAGAACAAGTAAAAATGTCACTCACCAGGATGAGTATCAATAATATCTTGCATCATAGGAATGAAGTCCGACATAGATAGATGCATTTTGTGAAAATCTGTGAATGTAAACTCATCATTGACTGAAGCTCGTTTGTTTGGTGTTGACTGACATTTCTTTCTGGACGCCGTTGACATAATACAAAGAAACCTGAAAATCAAATTATTTATTATGAAAAAGTCTTAATACAATACACAAGTCAGTCTTGACTCAAGGGCTAATGAGGTAAAGTACATAATACTATTTTAATGAGTCTTTATCCTACCTCGTGGCGTCGTCGGGACAATCAGAAATGAGTTGATGATAGAATCTATGAAATCTTTTGGCTTCAAGTACATCTTCATTTTTCAATCCAAGAAAAGTCCATAGTGGTTTTTTCCAGTAGAGTGGAATTCCAAGTAGAGG
The DNA here is from genome assembly GCA_009870185.1 of Pygmarrhopalites habei. Taxonomy (NCBI): domain Eukaryota; kingdom Metazoa; phylum Arthropoda; class Collembola; order Symphypleona; family Arrhopalitidae; genus Pygmarrhopalites; species Pygmarrhopalites habei. The sequence goes on along the minus strand of WJFB01000282.1, from coordinate 59,009 downwards.
AAGAATCTACATACAGAGAGAAAAATGTGAATCTGGTTCACTACGTAATTATCTAAAATATTAATGTCATGAACTGTTGATAAATAATATTTACTTGGGTAAGTTGTAGAAAATTAAGAAATGGGGGGAACTTGGATAAAATATCATCAGCTTTGGCCATGGCTTCTTGTACAAATTCAATAGGGGAAGGTTTGCCTTCTGGCCAGTAAAATCTCGGGACAGGAGGATACACTGGTTTGGAAATACTCTGCTTCTGTTTCTTATTGACAGTCGTCCCACCTGTGTCCAGCTATAATGACAAAGAAAAATACAAAATGTTATGCTATATTATACCAATCCATCTTATATGTAACTCGTACAGTTCAGTGAGAAGGATGAGGTATAAAAACATTTAAGTACAACGACAAAGTTTACGGGGTTGTTTAAAAAACATCGCTAATAATATACACGAAAAACATGTTGTGTTCCTGACAGAGTAAACAATAAGGGAAAAACCAAAAAAGAAAAGGAAAAAGGATTGACAATGTGTGTGTGGCTTTGCTTATTTTCTCTAAATTTGCAGAGTAAAAAATCCATGAAGAATCAGCACCACAAAATTATTTGTGTAAAAAAAGTGAATGAATTCCTGTGTGTGTGTGTATGTGCGTGAGAAGAGGGTAGTAGCTGGGAAATTTTTTCAATCTTTTAATAAAAATTAGAAAGAGACCTGAATTGGAATTCCTCTCCACGGTGTAGTGGAAAGAGCTTGTTGTTGTTTATTGTTAACAGAGGAGGAAGAATTAATCCCATCCTTAGGAGCCATGGACACATTGACAATAGAGACATTATGAAAATCAGAGGAGGAATTATTTAACGAGGGTGAGGATGGACTAGACATGGAAGAATTGTGGACAATTGAAGGAGTAACCATGTGAGGTGGATACTTTTCAATTGACGGATATTTTTCAAACAACTGGACTCTATCTGCAACACTTGCCCCATTCCCAAATCTCCCGAGCATGGATGAGACCCAACTTTGTCTGCCATTCTCCCGGAGGAGAGGAGGGGGATGAAGATGACCATACTTGTCATGAAGATGACCAAATGAATCTTCATGATCCAAAAGACCACCACCATTACTGAGAGGGGATGGTGGTTGAAATTTTATTTTCCCTTGCTGGACAGCTATGGCAGCAGCCAATGAACTGGAGGGAGACGGAAGACGTTTTTGCAATTCCAATCGTTGTTGTGTGAGGGGATGTTCCTGGCTCTGTCGAATTCTTTCCTTGGCAAAAGCAATTCGAGAATTACTATTGAGGGGTGACGAAGCTCTCTCTCTGAGAGCATCAAAAGAATTGTTGACACCACCACTAGCTGGAATTATAAGATGACCAGTCCTAAGAGCTTGAAATAAACGCTCTTCTTCCCTCTCCAACTCTTTAATATCATCGGATTTATTGATGAGATTATTACTAGTATCGTTATTATTATTCGGCACAGCACCAACTTGATGTAAACGATTATTTATATTATTATTTCCTTTCAGGACTACATTTTGTGTAGACTCAATCTTGGACAAATTCATGACACGTTTCTGTTGACCTGGTAAATTGGATGGCTCATTTGTCCGTTCAATTGGGATATGTCTCTCACGAACTTTTTTCGGAGATGAAGGAGAAACTATAGTGGTCACTGGACTAATACTCCTTGACATGGATCTAGAGTCTTGCTGTTGTTGTTGCAAAGGATGAGTGTGCCGAATAAGATTTTTCTCTGTGACCGTGTGATGATTTGATGACTCTGACCAGACAAGATTTTTTGACACATTGCCAACCCCTGGAATGGTCATCCTTTGACCTGACCCGCTGACTACGGTTGAGGTTGTTGCATCCTGAATGGGTGGTGGTGGAGATGACTGTATTATTGATGTAATAGAATTATTAACATTTAAAGGTACTAGAGGAGAGGATGATGACGGCGTTTCAAATCGTTGAACGACTGCCAGAATACTTTTAGGTAGAGGTTTCTTGTGTACAACAGCATGACTACCAGCACCATTTACATTCACATGAACCGGAATACTCGTAATATTTTGACTTGACTCTGATGAAGATTCTTGACTTTTTGGCGGAGGACTTTGCTGATGTACCCGACTACCAACAACACCACCACCACCACCACTAATTATTGTGTGTTGTTGTCTCTTGGCCTTATCACGTCGAACAAAGCTGGAGACAAGGTGTTCCAATTTTCCCAATCCTGGCTCTGCAAGGAGCTCCAACGTATCTTTTGCTAAGGTATCCTCCATTCGACGAATGGCATTTGGTCCCTTCGTCCAAGACTCATACAGGGCGTCTGCATGCGAATGAATCGCTTGTGCTAATTCAGCCACTTCCTCTGAACTCATTGCCCTCACACAACACAGGGAGACACTCAACAGGCATATACACACAGCACAACACACACACGGATACAAACACACACAGCCCGAGTCTCACCACCGCATATAAACTACCCAGAAAAAATTCACTCAACTTTATACACAAAATATCTGAGTTTATCTCACTGACTCTCCTACTACAGACTGAGGGTAAGAGAACGGTTCTCTCACTCTGACTCTCCTATAACACGAACGACGAGGACGACGAGATGATGATGAGGACGGGTGTGTGTATAAATTGGAAATAATGTTGAGAGAGAGCTAGGCACACACAGGAATTCTCTGTACACTGCAGTTGACTCCCCCGTATGTCTTGTTCTTCGTCTTTTCCTTTTTTTCCTGTTCACTAGTTGTACTGCAGTGCATAATAATATTATTACCGCACCATCATCATCCTAGAGTTCCTCCGTGGAACTGTCGACTGAACAACTGAATCAACTTGAGAGTTGGAGTACCAAAAGGATTTCCTTCTCTCTCTGCCTGCCTGAAATGTGCGAAAGAAGGAGATTGAAAAAGGGAAAGTTATTTTTGGTCACCCACGCGGCATATGCCAGAGTTGAAATCGGTCCAAATTTGGGGTGCATCAACTAGTTGTTTGTAACTATTAGGGGTTCTGGGGATCTACACACACATACTTACATACCAGTTAGAAATAACTTTGTAGTGTTGTACACTGCAGCAACAGGAGAGAGACGTCGTCTACCCTACGAGATTCCCCTAGCATTTAACATTTTTACAACACGATGAAGGAAGATATACTACGCACCAACATGATCAAGGCAGCAATGAGAGGAGAAGAAGGGGGAGGGAGATGAGCGAAAACAGATGATGATGTTGATGATGATGTAAGCCAGAGAAGAAGTAAAAGAGTGAGAGGCTTGGGTGTAAAATGTATCCTACCTTGATTCTCGATAATTCAACCTTCAAAAGCTGTTGGGCATTCTTGTCCTCGTGAAACCACATTGAAAACAATTCCTTGGTTTTCCAATTGGGTCTGACAATGACATTTGTGGGCAGGACATCGTATTTTCCATCTGACAATGGTTTCAGATCCTCAGGATTCCAATCTATGGGTACTCGCTCTCCGTCCATGTTAACACACACTACTACTGTTAAAAAACTATTATAACACAACAACAACTAACTACAATAATTATTATTGTTAGTAAATACACAAACTAAAATAAATAAATGCAGTCAACACGCACTTTCCCTCCATGTTTCTAAGACGAATTTAAAATTCGCCCTCTTTTCCTTGCTAAGAGATGCCCTTGAAAAATTTTATCACCATTTTTCAGTGCTTTTTAAAGCCATTTTGATGGAATGAATTTTATTTGATGCCAAAAAAAGAATTCATTTGGAGTCTCTTTTATTCTTACACAAAAAAGTATCTTGTATGAGTTTATTTCATTCTTCGTCATTTCCATATTTTATTCTTTGAATTATTATTGAAGAGAAGGAAGAAAGGCAGAAGTAACACTAGTGTAATATTTTATTTTGTCTATAATTTTAACATGAGGTTCCTTGAATAAATAATAATTGTAATAAAAGTTTTAAAATATGTTTTTCATATAAAAATATAGTGATACACTTTTTATAGTCTATAATAGGAAAAATTGAGTTAGTCAAAACAGTATAAGTACTAAATTGTGAGTCAGTCCGACCAAAACAATAATAATAATATAATATCCAATTTCCCAGGTAAACTTAATTAAAATCCCACAAACACCTGCATATATCTCTTCAATAGATAAAGGTATAGTTAAATAAATAAATAAAAAAATACATGTAAAAAATCGTAAGGTACTTACTCGATTGTCATCCAACAACAATTTGCTACGCAGAGTTGCATTGTCATACATATGTACTAACTTTTTAATCAATTTACAAGCCAATACGCTACGATATAGTACCTCTATAAATTAATGACTACACACTCTGTAAACATGGACACAATATACAAAAAAGTAAGCAAATTATTTTATTACATTGCTCACACTAAATTTAATTTCATCCACACGCATGTATAACTCTCAGCAAGTTTACAGTTTTGAACCACACACACACACAATGGAAACACTGTTTCATATTTTTAAAAAAGTTTGCATGCAAATACATGCATATGTATTGTATTCATGTGTATAGGCAAAAACCTGTTGCCACTGTTTCTTCCCCATTCTCCTTATACGTATGCTACAAAAAATATATGATACATGAAGTCTCTCTTTCATATTGTGCTGTGATATATACTCATGTGCAAGTATACGGCATACAATTTTCTTAAAGACTCATATTACCCATACATATTTTTAGTCTTTTAAATTTATTTACAATACAACTAATAATTCGTCGTTTGTTACATAATACATCAAAAAAAATTCTCTCTTCTCCTCTATCGCTCTTCAATCGCTACGACAAAGATTCCAATTAGCAATGCTAATTTTATTTAGCATTCAAATTTTATTGTTAAATATTTAACGAGGAATGAATGGGTGGAAGAAAAAAACGCAATGTCACGCCTCTCTCTCTCCTTTCCACACGTAATTTTTATACACATGTTTATATGAGTAGTGCTCATATCTCAGTAGTAATAGTACTACTACTGACATACATTTAATACGTACTTCCACATGCAAAAACACTCACTCACTCACTCACACAACCAACACTCATAAATTTAATTATTGAAAGAAGAAGCACTGTACACGTCTACTTCATTCTTCGGTAACAACAACAACGACGACAACGTTGTCGAGGATGCAGGACTGAATCACTTATAAATATATTTATACACGTCGATGATGATGATTTTGAAAATTTATCATACTTGTTCATGAATTGTACGTACAACAACAACAAGAAGGGAAAAAACAAAGGACCTAAGTACACACTGTGTGTTCCTGTCTCCATTTGACAATCTATTTAAATTACCCTATGTAGCATGTTCCCCTTTAGAGAGGATGCTGCCTTTCCTCCCACTCAACTTGATTTGTATTTTGACGTGTGTGTTGAATGATCTATATGGCCATGGTGAGGAGAGTATGCACATGTCATTGCATCATCGTCATTAAATTGGATTAGTTACTCTGGACACAGTTTATGGTTTCCCTTCGTCACTCCTCCTCTACTTGTTCGCCACGTTAGAGCACTGACCTTGTATACAAACTCTTGTCTCCATTGACGTGGACGACACGACCCGGACTTGAGGGGTCATTTTCCCATCACGTCTGTGATTGTCAATTTCTGGTGAACTCTCTCCTGCTGATGTGTAATGAGGATTTGGAGCGACCAAAGATGCTACCCGTGGGACTCCCCTCCCGTAATTGAGTCCAACATTAAAAGAGGATGGAGGTTCATCATCATTCAATTTTAATTTCCATTGCGCTCTCGTCCCCTTTCGAACAAGCTTCAGTTTCCTTCGAACTTGTCCCTGCTGTTGACTACTGTCCGCGGATGGATAGGATGACTTTTCATAACTCGAGTCTATTCAAAAAATAATAAAAAAAAAATATTTTACAAAGTCAGTTGTTTGTCTTTGAAATTTTTACAGGAATTAAAAAATTAAAAATTGTTTACCTGGAAGGCCAACTCGTCTTGCAAAATTTGACTGATCAAAAAGATTTTCAATTGGAAGGACAGTAGTTGTAGAGAATGAGAGGATTCCATTATTATGATGATTATGATGGATTGTTGGCACAACAATGGGATTGACTGTAGGTATTGAGACTGGACTATTGGTATTGGAAATTGTTGGCTGTCCACTACTACTTGAGACGATTTGTTCTTGAGTTTCACTACTCTGCTGAACAAAAACTGGTCGTCGTTGTTCTCCGTTATTTGTCCCGTCCAGGGGTTTTCTTCTACGGATCAATTTGACAACTTTCCTTTTATTGGGGAAACCAGATGAGGGTGGCGGGATTCCAGCACTACTTCCTCCAGTCTCTACTGTGGCCTCATTACTCATGGGTTTCCTCCTCACCCACAAAGGTCTCCTCCTCACTTTGATCCTTCCATTCATCTCTTGTGACTGAGGTAAAAATTGTCCTGACCCGGAAGGACCTGGTTCTCCAGATCCTTGTGCTGGAAACACGTAAGATACATCCGTGTAAGACTGGTCAAGATTCATGGAGGAGGGTTGACTTGCATAAGTGGGTCGAATGTTGGGATAAGTGTGATCCGTCCCATAATGAGGATGACTACTGTAGTACTGACCTGGGTGACCCCCTTGTGCAAACTGAGTTGTCTGGACAGTTTCTGCTGGGACTGTACTCGTCACTTTGGTTGTTGTGGGGGGTGGGACAGTCGTCGTCGTTGTGGTGGAACTGATAGTTGTCGTTGTTTTGGGAGTTGTCACAGTTGTCCTTTTGGTGGTGGTACTCGTTGGTTTTGGTTTGGGTGTAGTGCTGACTACTTTCTTTGGGACAGAGTTCACTTTTACAACTGGGATTTTAGTAGTTGTCGTTCGTCCTTTACTACTACTAGTAGTAGTACTACTGGCTTTACTCTTTGTAGATGTTTTAGCCTTGCTTTTATTATTCTTTGACTTTGTGGTCTTCTTGGGCTTCTTTGTTGTGGTGGTTGTGGTTGTTTGAGCTGTCGGCTTCGTTTTGGATTTGGAATTTGTTGTCTCTTCCTCCAAGTCATCATAGTAATCGTCACCCAAGTCGTAATAATCCTTGTCTCGGGTTTGAAGTCGGGCTTGGAGTTTTTTCAACATTTGACGAATCTCCACACTACTGTCCGAATAATAGTCATCATCCTTGACCTTGGAGGTCGTTGTTACTTTCTTGGAAGTGGTGGTCGCGACAGTCTGTTTTGTAGGATTGATCTTTTTAAGAGTAGTCGTACTGGAACTGGTTGTGGATGGTTCTGTTGTTGTTGTAGTGGGTTTCTGAGTAGTTGTTGTGGTTGTTGTAGTCGTTTGACTTGTCGTCGATGGAGATGTCTCCAAAGTTGTCGTGGTCGTGGGATCAGTTTTTCGATGAGTTGTACTTGTTGATCCTTGACGATGACTGTACTCGTCATCCTCATTGTTGTTGTTTTTGTTGCTGTTCCCTGGACCTGTCTTTTTGACAACAGACTTTGCATTAATTATTGTTGGTCTTTCTCGGATTTCTTGACTTTGTTTGTAATTTGGTTTGGAGCGGGATGTCGGAGGTGGTGAGTCAGAATTTGAAGATGGTCTCTGAACAGGCCTCTCTTCAGCCTCTATAGAAATGTATTCTGGTTTCTTTGGTTGATTTTCTTGTTCATCCTCAGACTCCTCTCCAGACACCATGAATATTTCCTTGTTGACGTAAGATTCTGGTTGTTGACTAGATGGACGACCTCTGTATCCATGAGCGTGATATTCCGCACTGGCAACTTCCTGGTCACTTTTGCGCTCATCCTCCTCATCTCTTGGTTTGACTGTCGTCGTGGTTGTGGGACGTTTTCGGCGTCTCCTTTGGGGGTCAATCACTTGTGACTCTCCTTCCTCACGACTTTTGACCTTTTCTTTCTCTTCTTCCGTCTCCAGCTCGTAGTCTCTAGTGACTACTTGGTACCGGACTTTGGATTTGTCTCCTGTAATCACTGGCTTCTTTTTCAGCTCTGTTTTTCGATCATCCAAAACCTCCTCTGTTTCATCGTAGAAAGAAGACTGAGTGGTAGTGCTAGAGGTCACAGAGGTTTCCGTTGTTGTGGGTCGCTTTCGTCTCAAGTAACGTCTAGGAAATTTAGGTTTGTCTCCTGATGACTGATCTTCAATTATATCCCCACCCCCAATAATTTTTTCACGACTATTCTTAATCCGAATAATTCGATGTCGTTGTTGTCCATTTTGTCTGACTTTTCCTCGTAAATCTTGTCCATCAATGACTTCTTCTGTGTTTCTTTGAACATTCGTGTCGTCATTGGTTTCTTTCTGTATTTCTTGTTGCTGTTGCTGCTGTTGCTGCTCAACATTGACAACTATTGGTTCTTCTTTCATTTCATCTTCATACTCTTCAGTACTCTGTCCGCCATTGTTACTGAAAGTTGGGATTTTACTTGGATTTGTTGGTTTAACTTGAAGTCGATGATTTTGTCTTGGTTTTTGAACATAAATGGGGATGGCTTTCTTTCCATTGGAAGAATCTTGGGATTGAGTGATACGATAAGTGTTCTTGTATCTTGGTCGATCATCGACAAGGGAAGAAGGATTACTAGTCGTACTACTTCCACTACCAGAAACTTCATCAGTATTCTCAGATATTTGTCCATTGTCATACTCTTGTTGAGATGGAACGACTAATTGTTGCTGAGGTACTCCCTGACTGAGACTAGGTTCTTGTAAAAGTTGTCCTTGATGTTGATTTGAGTAGACTTGTCCTCCTGTCTCTATCCCTGGTGGACCCTGGAGTCCAGGATTTCTCCAATTTGAGTATGGATAGTAATTCATCAGTTGTGGACCTTCGGCTGTGGGTCCAATCGGAGTTCTTTGATGATGTAGAATGTAAGGTTGGTAATGTTGGTACATTTGGTGAGGAGAGGTCAGAGTGTAAGGTCCTTGAGTATTCAAAGGTGACAATTGAATTTGAGGGGGAGCAGGTCTTGTTGGTCCTTGCCCATTTAGTGAGTGTTGTTGTTGTTGAGTTTGGTAAGGTGGGACGGGTGAGCCATTAGCCATGGCGTACAGAACAGAAGCCCCAATGTCTTTCGGACTCATGTGACTCCGGTCTGTCCATGAAGTTGGTCGAATGTTGTTTCCTTGAGCAGTGAGTCCTACAGTCATGGCATGAAGCATCCCAGCTGCTACATCTGGAACTCGAATTCGATTACCATAGTCACTCATTGGAATTCCATCTTCCAGGTGTTGTTGCTGTTGTTGTGACGATCCAGGGTAGGGTGGAAGAGTTGGAATGGGATTTTTGGTGGGCCTCCAAGTGACCACTCTTTCCGTCTCGGAATGTTCTTTGGAATTGTTGGGTCTCCAAGTGACAGCATCACTTGGAGGATATTGGGATGACGAGGAAGAAACTGAACTTGTCTTCGTCACTCTGAAGGTTTCTGCTGTTGTTTGAATGGATGTTGAAGGAGAGGCTTCCCTTGTACTAGTTGTAGACGGAGATGCAGTACTTCCGGTTGTTGTAGTAGTTGCAGTAGTACCGGATGTTGTGCTGGTGGAGGTGGGTGCAGTTGTTTTTGTGGTTCCAAAAGTTGTGCTCGTCCCTTGACTTGAAGTTGTACTGGATCCTCTTGTTGTTGTTGTAGTCGTTGTGGTGGGAGAAGGAGGAGGTTGCGTTTCACCCGATTCTTCAATGATTCTGAATTCTTCTTGTCCTTTCTCCGTCAATTGGTTTTTGAGTTGAGGGAAACTTTTCTCAAAGTCTACTGGGATGGGTTGGAGGGGAAGAAGAGAAGGAGGGACAGGAGTACTTGAAGGGAAAAATATTAGTCTTTCTTCCTTCATATTCCCATCCTGATCTCCAGTGATTGTAGACATACTTGAAGGCAAGAATAAGAGTTTCTCTTGAGAAGTTTCTGGGACTCTGTGTTGATGATAAGTTGTCGTTGTTTGGATATGTGGAGTGACAGAAGGATCCGGACTGGATGACTGGATCAAAATTGGTTGACCACTCGGTGAAATACCATAAGATAATAAATGTTGTTGTTGCTCATGTTGTAATTGTTGATGATATTGTTCTTGCTGTTGTTGATAAAGTAAATTGGGATCAACAGATGCTGGAGTGATGGAAGAGACTGGGGTCATAGCGTCAGCCTTGGACAAATCACCGGGACGGATTTTGTGTCTACCATTTGGATCGATTGGAGTTGTGGATGTTTGTTGTGTCGTTGACTGTTCTTGACTCCCTGTAGGGTAACTGGGAAGAGGGGAAGGGGAGAAAGTGGGTGGTCCTGGAGGTTGAATTTCAACTGGAGAAACGTAAGTGAAAATTGTGGCAGTATTATTCGGTGGAGTGAGTGTGAGGTGATTTTGATGATACAATTGTTCCTTCAATTTGTCAAATTTCATTTTGGTCTTCAAAAGTCCACCAAAACTTGTGACTGAGGAACCTCCTTGCTGTTGTTGAGGAATTTCAAAAGAAACTTTCCCAGCCTCACTTGAACCTGAGCTAGCTGATGGAGTGAGAGAATATTTTTCGTAATTTGGATTTTCATGAGAATGCCCATGGATTTTGTAAATCTCTTGATTTTGTCCATTTGACCCTTCATACTGTTGTTGTTGCTGACTATTACTTGCTAATTCCGCACTAGCTCTCAAGAATTTCAAAACTTTTTCCTCTTGACTTTCTTTTCTGTCTCCCGTCTCTTTGGATACTTTGTAATATTCATTTTTGGTCTCTTTTGACTCAACAAGTTTTGATTCTGGAGTTGACCAAACTGCCACACTGGGAGTTGGTGGAACTTCTTCCTTGGAACTTGTCACGGGGACACTTGTACTCAGACTGGCAGTGTGTGAATTGACAGCTGGGATTTGATTGAAATTTGACCCGGGTTGTGGTTGCAGAATTGGAGGATTCTTGTTGTAATGATTGAGGACGAGTCTTGGAGTGACCACGAGTGGTGGACGTGGAGAAGTGGATGGATTAATGAGTATTGGTCCACCAGCTGTTGGTCTCAGTCCACTGAATTGTGCAATCACATTTTGTACAGCTTGATTGTGAAGAGCTTGGGCATTCACAGAGTTTGATGGACCGATCGTGACTAGACGTGGAGCTCCAGTTGGGGAGTGGATAATAAATTGTTGAGGTGTTTGTGATGACTGTTGTTGTGGTGGATGTTGTCCAGGGGCTGGACTGGATAGGGTGAAAACGGGTGGAGGTCGATTTGTTGGATTAGAATTTTGAATAACAATTTGTGGAGGTGGACGAGGGGTAGAACTGACGGCAACCAGGGCACCTCCAGGTCCTCCTGGGACAAGACGGTGTGGGAATGGAGTCGAGGACAAAAAGGCAACTGGAGAGGGAGAGGCAGAAGATTGTTGGAAAATCCCTGGTCTTCCAGTTGAAGAGAGAATGATTGGAGGTTGTGGAGTGGATGGACCACCACCGATGATTATATTTGGACGATTACCAAAAATAAATTGTTGGGGCAAACCAGGCTTGGGTGTTGACTGAGATTGAATGTGTAATGCTTTGAGTGGGCCAAATGGACTGATTGTTGGACGATGGGAAGAATGTTGAGTTGGACTTGGAGGTCGTTGACTTGGTCCAATTTGAACTGGATGACCCTTCCGTGAGTCGTCATCTCTGTTCTCTTCAAGTTTTTGAAGGGAGTTGATGATATTATTAATGTCTGGGATATTGTGACCATCTCCAGTAATGACAATTGTTGGATTATTCCCATTCAATTTGAGTCCTGGGTGGAGTCTCTCGACTTCTGACGATTTGACTTGTTGTCCAAGTTTTCCAACTTTGCTGCTGGGCTGAACATTTGACTCGGATTGTTGTTGTGACTGTTGTCCTGGACGGACTTTGTGTTGTCTTGACTGAATGGATGGAGATGAGGATGGATGCTCTACGGAGACTTCATGCACTTGAGATTCGCTGCTGGCAGAGTCTTCTTCCTCTTCTTGGTCATTGTCCGGAGTCTCCGGTTCGGCTGGTTCCCTCTCTCTCTCTTTTTCTTGGGGAGTTTTGGTGGAGGAAGGAGGAGGTCGTTTTGGTTTCTTTGTGGTGGGTCGATTTTTGTGACGCATATTATTTTTACCCTGTTTGGGTGGAGGACCAAGTGGTTTCCCAACAATGAGTTCTGGTTTGGGTGTCGACTGAATACCGAGGAAGGCTAGTGCCGTTTTGAGAGGATTGGGAAATTTACCAGGGAAACGATTTTTGAAATGTTTAATTTTTTGACCTAATGAAATTGGAGTCACTGGGACTTTTGTGATGGTAGCTCCAGATGGTGGAGGAGGACTGGGCATTAACACTTCCGCCGTCTCGTCACTGTGAGAATCTGGTTTAGCACCATTATTATTTTTGTTATTATTATTATTGACTTGTTGTTGCTGCTGGTTGTTTGGTTGTTGTTGTTGCTGCTGGTTGTTTGGTTGTTGTTGTTGCTGCTGTTGTTGTGGAACCATTTGAGTTGGGACTTGCTGTTGATTAATCATCATTTGTGGTTGATTGCTTGGTAATTGAGGTTGTAGATGTGGCTGTTGTTGTTGTTGGGGAAATTGCATGAATTGTCCCTGTTGTTGTTGTTGACCCTGGAGCATCCCTTGATTTTGAATTGGGAATCCATTTTGTTGTTGTGGTTGCATCATTTGAGGTACTCCTTGCATTTGCATCTGAGGTGCCCCTTGGAGCATAGGATTTTGTAGCATGGATCCTTGGGATCCACCTTGGATTGGTAGCTGCTGCTGAATGGGTCCTTGTGGCATTGGGAATTGTTGTTGTTGTTGAGGTATTTGGGGTGGGAATGGTGATGGGACTTGTTGCATGTTAGCCTGACTTCCTTGTGCCAATTGTCCGTTGGGTTGAAAACCTTGAACTGGGCCTTGAGGGAACCCTTGGTTGTTGCCCATTTGTCCTATATTTTGAACATTTTGGAATTGTCCTTGTGGAGTTGGCTGTACAGTACTTTGTGTGGGAGGAAGTCCTTGACCCTGTATAATTTGATTTGGCATATTTTGCACTGGTTTATTGATCATTTGACCTTGTTGCTGTTGTTGACCCTGGTTGAAACTGAATCCTTGAGGTAAATGAACTTGTGGCAAACGATTCTGTTGATTATTGACTTGTGGAACTCCTCCTTGATTTTGTTGTTGAGGGATCATTCCATTAGGTAGTCTCTGTTGTTGTTGTTGGAGATTTTGCATTTGAGGAAATCCTTGTTGATTTTGTTGTTGTTGTTGTTGAATGAATCCATTTGGTTGTTGTTGAAATTGTGGTTTATTTTGCATGACAATTTGACCATTTGGAAGAACAACTTGTTGTTGCTGAGGAGGTGGTTGGAAATTATTGTTCATATTGGGTTGCATCATTGTTGGATTTTGTTGGGGGAAATTTCCCAGCTGGGGTGGTCCAGAAGGCACAACAAAGTTATTATTTGGGAATTGTTGTTGTTGAAGAGGAGTTAGGGGTGAGAATTGACCCTGATTGTTCATCATCATTTGATTCTGAGGGAATTGTGTTGGGGGAGGAGTTGTAATGTCAATGGTTGGCAGTGGTCGGTTCATTCCTTGATTATTATTATTATTATTGTTGTTGTTATCATTATTATTATTGGGCATTGGTCGATTCATCATTCCGCCTTGATTTTGATTCATTTGATTAGGCCGATTGTTATTATTATTGTCGTTGCCACCCTGTTCGAAATTGAAACTAATTGTGGGCTTTGACCCAGTTTTTTGATTCCCAGATTTCTGCTTGACATCCGTCTCAACGATGGCTCCAATAATTTTTTGTAATTCTGAATTGGACAGTCCTCCATCCTGAATCTTGGGCATCTCCACATGGATATTTTGCTTGAATGATTTCTTTTGCATTTCCTGTTGAGGTCCTTCATTTCTCCTCTGATTTTGTTGTTGTTCATTTGGTCTTTGATTTTGTTGGTTCTGTTGTTGTTGTTGCTGCTGAGGCAGTGGTGGTAGTCCAGGACCTGGGAATTGGACTTGATGGGGTGGTCGAGCAGGTGGTAACAGTCCCGACGAGAAATCATTGATACTGTTAGTATTTCCCCGGACAGAGTTAATATTTGAAGCCGAGTGTTGTAAATCCCCTTGGCCTGGCATCCTTCCATTATTTCGATTGTCTGGAGTGATGGCCTCAATAATTGCTCCATTCGGTAAAACACTGGAAAGAATACTTCGATGGTCAGGTTGGTCATTCTCTGGTCTGGATGAGGGAGAGGCCAACTTGAAATTAGTATGATGAGGATTATTTTTCTGCTGTTGTTGCTGCTTGTCTCGGGGAGATCCAACTAGTGACCCAACTATTTTTGTCTGTCCACTCCGGAGCATCTGAATGATTTTTAATTTTTCATCTGTACTCAAATTGTTCAAAGTTTTTGTGTTTTGAGACTGGGTCGCTTGTTGTGCTTGTCCTTGTGACAGTTTACTATTTGCCCCGGGTGAACTGGGTAGTAAAACTTTTGTATAGCCTACATTAAAAAATAAAGAATTAAACACAATTAATTTAGTGCACTAATTATTTCAAAATGACTATCAATATATTTTTCACGTGCCTGGAGGTGGGGCCATAGTTGCAGGTCCAAGGAATTGTTGTCCAGTCCTAGAAGGGCTCCCTGACCCAGATGAAGATGAAGAGAGTCTAGAGTCTTTCAAGTTTGGAATAGGGATTTTACCGAAACCATTGGGAGCTGTCATGTCATCAGGTCCGAGGAAGACGGAAGGAAGGTTATTGAATGGGAGTGTCCCATTAAAAAAAGGGATTTTACTTGAACCAGCAAATTTTTTGACTACTTCCGCTGGATCCGCCCCTGCTCTTGTTGCTGAAATCCCCTCTTGTCTCATGAAAACGACGATGGGTTTTTTGGGTGACAATTTAGCGAGGGTGGACAAAGTATTGGTGACACTGAGCATCCGATCCCGACCCTGTTGCTGAGGAGATGTTGGACCTCCAGCCGAGGTCCCGACATCTTCATTAGACCTGGAGACAGGGATGGAGGCTGAAGAGGGGGAGGGATGGGGTGGGTGGGAATTGATTTGGACTGGAGTATTGGACACACGAACATTGGGCCATGGACTCTTGTTGTTGGTGGAGGGAGCGTTGGGTGACGGCCGACCTGTTTTCTGAAGAGGCTTGACGACAGGAGCCAAGTGGTGGTGAGTATTGGAGTTTGGCCATGAGTCATGTAACTGGCCTGCATGTTGGGAAACTGGTCTACTTTCTACTCTGGGATCACGAACGTTGGCTCCGATGACGACTCGTCCACCTGTTCGATCATTCCTCGTCGGTCCCTGTTGCCAGTTGCCACTGGGTGGTGGTGGACGACTTCCGGCTCCATCATTCTTTGGCTGCATATTTCCGCGTCCATTTCCCCATGGTTGTCCATTATTATTGTTGTTGTTGTTGTTTGACTGTGGACGTTGTTGTTGTTGAGGAGGAGGAGGTAAGGGTCCATTATTTCTCCCATTATTGTTGTTATTATTATTATTAGAGTAGGGAGCACCTTGTCGATGATCTAGCTGTTGTTTATTTGTACTGGGTTGTGGTGCATTCAAATTGATTCTGTACCGTGGTTGTTGTTGTTGATTATTTGGAGGGGGGAAGGAGCCAGCTTCTCGACTCCCCACCCTCGAATTGTATTGATTACCTCCTAGGGAATTTGAACTTTTTTGTGGAGGTGAGTAACTCTGTCTTAAAATTCTGGGAGCTGGCATGTTGGGTCTCCATAAACTGCCGTCTGTTCTTGGTCCTCGAGGGCCATATGATATCCATTGTGACATTGAAGGGACCAATACTAAACCTAGGACTAGCCACTGTAGGGTCATCATTTTGAGGGGGATCTGTGCATAGAGAGGAAGACAGAAAGGAGTAATGAGAAATCTTGACACAAATGAGTAAATTACAATAGAGAACAGTCAAATTTGATGTTGTTGCTGTTCTCGTCTTATGAATATAATTAGAATTTATGTACATTGTGGTAATTTGAAGCCGTGGGTGTCATTTTCATGTTTACAAAATAAATTAAAAATTATTCTGACTGCAGGGACTTTTAAAGCCAGATGGTTGAATTGGTGATTGGTTAGTTGGCGGAGGGTCTCCATTCCATAATTAATTATAATTTACATTTTTGTTCCTCAATAATTTAACTCTTTGCTATTCCCTGCCTGGGTTGTCACGACAGGACAAAAAGAGAGAACAAATGAAGGGAGGGGGAAAATAAATAGGGCTGTGAGGATGAGAGTGCGTGTCCCACACTCTCCGGGTAAAAAGAGCTCAAAATGAAGAATAATAAATTTGTTGTTCTGCTCTTCGTCCCTTTGGTATTTAATGAGAGGAATTATTTGCCGTGGCTAAAGTGGCACAGATAAAAGTTCAAAGTCAGAAGGACAAGCACGTCTGACTGTTGTACTACACACACACATTCAGAGAGAGAGAAACAGGGTATAGACGAATATGTGTAGAGTAGTATGGGCTGTACCCAGAGTGGACGGGGATGGAGTGCAAAAACTTGTTTTTTCAGCTCAAAAACATGGGTTTCTTGTGCAATTGACGTGGTCTTGGATGTTATGTCATGACACATGAGCCCACCTCAGCCACAAACAAAATCCAACTCATCATCATCATCATGCCATGAAAACAGAAGCTCTTTAACATTCATTCAACGAGGCGGAGTCCTACTCTACTCACCTCAAATTCGAAATTCTCTCTCTGTGACTCTGTGCAACACTCAAAAAACTTTTCCTAGATACCCTTCTCCCCCTCCTCGCAAAATCCTCGGCAAAATATTTCATATTTCTCACGTACTCAAACCATACCATCATTCATTATCCCGAGAGAGAGAGAGAGAGAGATGAACGAGCCCACAGTTTTCTACAACAAAAGAAGCCAGTTTTGTGTGTGTAGTCGCTTTGCCCCTTGACACTCCATGAACATGAGTAGTTACTAATTGAAACTAATAAACTTTAAACTATGACCATTAACATCCCTCCCAGTTCAGAATCAATTTAGATTAGTGTAAAAATCTCGTCAAATTTGAATCTTCATTGATTCATCTCGTCTTCCCATCCTCCTCCTCCATCACATTCACTTTAAACCTCCACGTCATTCACCTTCGATTACTTCTAGTTTGTTCACAAATCAGGATATTTTCATAGTTGTCTCATCAAACTTGTGTAACCCCTGTCCAAGTTGTTTGACGGTTGCCAACTTTTATTGTCTCTTGACCAATGTCACGATCTCAACTGTTGAATGTGGATGTGAATGAGGGCGAAAGGTTGTCATAAAAGTGTTTATTTTTAGATTCCAGACAGTTTTCCGGTTTGAGAGAAAATTAATTTAGTACAATTAAAATTAGGACAAGGATGGAATTCGAGAGTGACTGATAAATCCAGGAAGACGTCTTATTTTTAAAAAATATGATTTCAAAGTTAAATTTCGTCTTGGTCGCTTCATTTATATTTCTAAAGACAAAAGTCTTTGTTTTTGAATGGTGGGAAAATCTTGTACATGAAGATACTAGATTCACTCGCTTTTATTTATACTAATAATAATAGCATTTAAATAGCCTCAGAAGCGTGGCTTTTTTGCACATTTGCATCTTCAGAGAGGATGAAACAGGATGCGGTAACGAGACCGTTTTTCCACACTCGTCTCAACACTTTTTGGTTAAAAGGCTTCACTCGTCAACATCTTCCAAATGTCAGATGAGATTCTCCTTCCCTCTAAACACACAGTACAACACCTGAACACACATGCATTCTGTGAAAGGAAAAGATTGAATTTTTTTGAGGTTGCGAGTCCCTAGAAATTATACATGTAAAAATTAGCTTTTGTTGTGTGGTGGGTGAGTGTGTGTGTGTGTGTGTGAGGGATGAGTCTGCACAGTGTACAAAAATACAATGTAACAATAATGTGGAATGAAATGTACAGCCTTGATTTTTGGTTATTTAGTTTTTGGCAGACACAAAGTCCGCTGTGGGCTCTGACCCTGTCTACTTGTCTGACCATCCTATTTCGTTACGATTCGTACATACCGTGTGTGTGTGTGTGTTGAGTGAGTTGTGAATCCTCGGCTGGCATCTTTCTCTCCCAACAATCTCATGCATGATTAAACTCCCAAAGAGAGATTTTGTATCTCTTGTCTCTCGTTTATTTGTTAGTATGCCGTGATGCGGGAGGACATGATCATTTCTCGCATCTTTTTGCAAGTAGATCATAAATCTCTCCACGCCTTCTCCCCCCTCCTCCCCCTCTTTTATACACCCTCCATTCATACTTATCTCATTAATATAATTTAGTCTGTAAATGGGGAAATATTCATAATTTGTCCAAGTATGGGGTACAAATTTAAACAATTTTTGAATTTCAAATAGGCGTTAATCACTTGAAAAACATGGAGGAATTGTTGTGTGTTTGAGACTCTCGTCGTCCAACGGGACTTGTCAGCGTCCCTCGTTCTTCTCGGGGAGCGAGAAAAGAAGAATTAGAGAGACAGAGAGAAAGATGACTACATAATGTATGTGAGTTTTATTTATTTATATATAGGAAAATTATTCATAATCCCCTGTCAACAAATGGCAAATATTAATTCAATCCGTAAACATTTTCATTTACATTTTTCCCTAATTTATTAGTTGGACGACACAACAATATTATCACACATACAAAGGTGTTCTTCCCCCCAAAAAATACTCGTTTCAACAACAATTTGAAGAGGACAACAAGAGAAGGTGTCCAACTAAAGCCACAGGTGATGTCATAAGCCAACACACAACGACGATGTAATTTGTGGGAGAGGAAATGGGTCTCGAAAATTATAAAATACCAACTTTTAAATTTCCTCCTCTAGGATAATTCATCCTCCACATCTTAATAGTATTTAGGACACACACATACACACGCAGACACAGTCCTTCATAAAAGAGGAGGAGGGGGATGAAACTCTGTGACCAAAAAACTCGGTGTGTCCACTCCGCAAGAGTAAGTGAAACCAGATTTGGGGCCTCAGCACAGTTTTTTTGGGGAAAACTTTTTGTAATATCCAATATGACACACAAAAGTTTATGTAATTAATTATTTCATACTCGAGACTCTTCCTGTGACTATCCTCCATCATAAGTTTGTAATGGCTTGGGATTCAATTAATTTGAAGACACAATATTGAGGATAAATTTGAGTGTACACATCATCATCATACCTGACCACAATAACTGGGAAACTTCCCTGCTTAACTAAATGGAGAACTTGACTCCACAGTATTAAGGTTAATGGTGAGAATCTGGTGGGGGAGGGATCAAGTGCCTTCATCTTTCACCCCACTTACTCCACTCTGCCCAGTTTTGTACACACAGATATAGAGAAAATAGAATATCACTGACTCTGAGTGGATTGTGCCAGGAGACAGATTGTACATATCATTACTTTTTAACAAGAAAGTTGAACATTTAGACATGTCCATTGTTCACCTGTCCCTCTGTTCTAATTCCGACACAATCATCATTTAGCATTTGAGTTTAAGTGGACCAAAAGGGAGAGACTACATGGAGAAATACACCTTCCTCAACAAATGGCAAAAGAACTCATAAGCTATTTCATTGGTCATTTCATTTGAAAAGTTTCTGTGACTGGTCGACTTGGACAAGTGTCACATGACAAATATAGCCCAGTTGTCAGACTTGTGTGAAAATACGGACGACGCTATCAGCCAGAAATAGGAAATAAGAATGTAGACAAGAGATAATATTTGACAAAAGGTGACTGTGTCAATGTTGAATATTTCTCTCTACAAGTTTATTATGTAACAACTTTTCCACATACACACGCAGGCAGAGTGGACCACATAACACCTGAGAGATGAGAAATATAGTTTGCACAATCTGTGCAGGCTTCATGCATATGGGATAAAGACTCGCAAGAGTCAACTACGATGATGACTTGTGAGTTGTGCTGTTTTGTGGAGGTATAGGAAAGCAATGGAAAGGTCAATAAAACAAGAAGAGATGTTTGGGCAGATTCTCGTCAAGATCTATTGGCTTTTCTTGTGCATCCCGTTAAGACTGGTTTTCCTTCGTCTTTTCTTGTGTGTCGGCCGGACCGGCAGACCCCAGCCTCTGTACCTATTCGTCCTCCTCCCAGTGTCCGCATACTCTTCATCTACCTCTTTTTGTGCATGTAAAGTCACTACCTAGGAAAGTCCATGATTCCACGGCTATGCCTTATACGAATTCTTCATCAAGTCAGACAATGCACAGGCATTCGTGTGTCCCCTCACTCATTCACACATTCCTCCCAAACCCACTGACTTACATAACATACACTCTCAAGACCATCATGGTGATCAGGTCAGCTTCTGCTTTTTCTTCATTTTTTCATTTGTCTTTCTCTCCCTCCCTCCCTCTCTCTCCTACACTAATCATCCCCTCTCCCTACATTACAATATTACTCAATAGTCGACCAACTTCTTATCCTCAACTCCGACACAATTAACCAGAGCGAAAAAAATGACGTTTGGAAAACATTCTTTTTTTCCGCATTGTCCACCCTCCCCCTAACCCGGATGACTTGACAAGGGAAACTTGTACAAAGAAAGCACAATTGACATGGAATGTGTGAAAAGAACAAAATATTCTTACCTTTTGTCTGTGCACAACACTCAAATTGTGCATTTTCTTCATTTCATTATCTTGCTAATTTTTTGTATTCATGTACTATTTTGTTGAGAGAGAATTTTTCGATGATGTATTTGAATTGTGAAAACACACACCACACTATTTTTATCCCTGAGAACAATCTGCCATTGCAAATTATAATGTGGACGGCACAGTACACTTTGTTTACTTTTCCCTTGTATTTCAATAGCAATTTTTCCCACTCGAGTTGTTGATGACACTGACAACTTTTATGTAAGGATTTAAGCGGATTAGCTCCCTTCTTTGTACAAAATGGTAAAAAGTGACAGTCAAACACGTACACACCACTCTCTCTCTCCTCCTTCTTTTTAGTTAACCGAACGGAAACACTTGAAGACTCCCTTTTTGTTGTGTATCTTGGGTGGACTGAGGATGACACTCAAATTCTCGGAATCCTCTTTTCTCAGTGTTGTGTGTGCGTGAGTAGGAGTTGTAGTAGGATGATGATATTTTTGTAGAAAAAAATTTAAATCCCACTTGCACTTTTCTCCTCCGTATGCTATATTTAAGAGGGCTGACTGAATGAGTTTCCCTCTCTCTCTCTCGTTCTTCCTTAATAAATAAGCTCAAAGAGAGAGGAGACTGAAGTGAACAGGGAGAAAAATGGACGGAGAGATGAGGAGACTTGAAGCCGGTCCGATCGTCAGTCTCGAAATGAAGGAGGAAGTTCAAATGTTTGGCTGAGTCAAGTGATTGAGGCAGTAGGTGAAGGTAGCTTTTCTTTCTTGAGAGGGAGTCAGGAGGAGAAGGAAAAGAAGATCGGCCCAGTGCCCGACTATCTCTCACTTGAGTCACCGTAGTTGTACCATCAACAAGCAGAGAGAGAGAGAGAGAGCTGAGGAGGATCCTCCTCCTCACATTCACATTCACTCACACACACACACCCTACACACACTCAGAGATAGAGGAGAAAGATGTTACACACTTTATACAATTTTTGCAGCATTTTAAACGTCCAGTCACAACATGTGATGTACATAATTCATACTTTTTATTGTCGAGTGTTATGCATATACTCCTCCATCCCTGTGTATGTACTGTGTGCTGTGGGATGAGGGGATTTCATACCGAATCAAAAAAGAGAGCCTCCAAGCCATGTATCGGCGACAAACAGAGTACGATCAAGTGACTGACTGGTTCCACCAGTCTTGTCTGCTTTGACTCTTCCTCCAACTGACCGTTCAGAACAACTCATCTCAATCCTCCCTTCTTAGATTCCTTTTCTTCATCACACACACACACACAGTGGTTGGAGGGACATTACTACTTATTGTGTGTTTGCAAAAATTGGATTCTTGTATATATGAAATGTACAAAATGTTATACTATGGATGCAATCCACCTCCTCCTCCATCCACTGCAGTGTGTGTGTATTCCCTGCATCTCTCTTGAGGGATTTATGAACGGAGAAGATCGTGTGTTTGGAGTCGTAGTGGTGGTGTGTACAATAATAAAATTAAACCCTTTATTTCTCGTTATTTATGTCCCCCCTTCACGGGAACACAGTTTCAATCATACAAAGTCCATCAAGATTATCGTGTGCATACCAGTTGGACACACCAAACAACTCAGTTCTGTCCACTCCTCGTCATCCTCATCATGAGATACGTCTTCTTTGGAGGAGTTATGTATGCGAGAGTGTGTGACTGAATGAAGGGAGAGAGTGAAAATCAATGAGAGAGACAATTCCAATATTTTTACTACTCACGTTTTCTTCTCCTTCCACCATCAATTTATTAATTTGCTTTTGTTTCCCCATTACCCATTCCAAGGTCCTCGGTTTAAGTACCAGACAGTGAAGGAGACGTATTTCGTACACAGGCATAAATATAATTGGCACACACGAGTTTTCTCTCTGCTCCCCCTGTCCAAACTGTCCATTCCCACCAGTGTGTGTGTGTCTTTTGGTGTTCTCAAACAAATAATTACCCTCAATCAATACAGAATACAAAATACTTTGGAAACCCTTCGCAGTTGTTGACCACAACAGATAAGTGAAAAGGGAATAACAATTATCTTTCATTGGAACTCTGTCAACCTAGAAAAGTGTAAATCCCTACGTGATTTGTAATAATTTGTCTTCTCTTCTCTCTTGAAAATTTTAGGCTAGGCTCAGCTTGTCCAATCTCTCTTTCCACTTCCACTCACTGGCCATGGTTCACATACGATATGACTGTCTAGGCTCCTGTTTCTGTTGAGTGGTCCCAAACTTTTGTCCGACTTTTGGAGGTCCCAACAAAAATTAAGCATTCTAACGTGTAATTCCCAATTCCCTGTCTGTCCCTTGTAAACTTTGACTTACAAAAGGATGTGATAGGATGCATACCCTTCTTGCTTCTTCTTCATCTTAATAACAATAAATTGCTCAATTTTCGCTCCTTCCCCTTGGTCACTGTCATTTACACCTGCCTTCTCCTCCTCATTCCAGTCCTAACAATATGGTGTACACACACACACACACAGACAACATCACACAATATTTTTTGCTGTGGACAGTTCCCTATTTTTTCCCCTCTGACTTTTTTTTCACAAGTCGATTTCTACACCAAAACGCATCTTCTTTCCCTCTTCCTCAACAATCACATGGTCAATAGCTGAGTACAAGAAAGAGTAGTAATGATACATGTGTGTGTGTGTAAACTAATGTATAATATAATAATTACAGCTTAACTGATGATTTGCTTGACTCATAGTGGTTCTTCTGCTCAATTTATATGCACCACGTTCCTTTCCCTCCATTTTGTCTATTGATACAGGGCTAGAGCTAGTGTTTAGTGCGTTCCCATCCTCCTCCTCCTCTCACCTCTCTCTCTCAACTTAACCTACATGATGGAAATTAACCATGTACTTTTACTGTACAAGAAGAATAGAAGATGATCCACAGCGAAAATTCCCTCTACGCAAATTCATGCAAATTACGGGAGGAGTAGGGCTGACCACTGCAGCGTCGACGAGGAGGAACAAGTCCAACACTGGAAGCCTGACAAGAAGTGTGAGCATTGCGAAGGGAAAAAACAATTTTTCCCCTATTGTTTTATGTCCCTTTATTTAATTTATCGTTAGTCTTCACCTTATACACTACGACCTTTGATAAGTCCCATTAATCATTCAACCATCAACATTTACGACCGCTACACTTTGTCACTCCTTTCTCTCTACTCTTGACTTCGTCTCCCAACATGCTACTTTACTCAACTTCCACGCCAAATAATTTATAGGCTTGAATCTAATTAAGTACACTTAACAAGGTTGATGAGATGAGGAGAAAGAGGAGGGGAGAGTTGGGCCCAAAATAATAATAATTTTAATTTGTGAAGCTTCCCCTTCTCTCTCTCCCTGTTGGAAAAGAGTTTAATTAGGTTTTAACTATGAGTGGTCATTTGTAGGCTGTGTGTGAGGGTCTCAAGAATTTGCACTGCCAAATTGTTTCAAATACTCCTCGTCAATAACAATGAAGCTTGACTTACTTTGGTTTTCCGAAACAGAAGTATAAATCTCTCCCTCACACACACAGCCCTATAAATCTTGAAGACTTTGAGACCATTTTTCCCTTTTATTCTGTGCCCGTCCTCGCTCCGTCTCCCTTCCTTCTGATACACGTAGATTGAAGTGGAGATACATGTCAATGAGTGAGTCAATGAGGGGAGGATGTCGATAGTTTTCCTAATTTCTGCCTCTTCAGTGGATGCCGAAAACTCTAATAAGTTTACTCACACTGACAGTCCTCACCATAAATTATGAAGACTGCAAAGTGGACCCATGGAACAACAGAGAAAATGGAATGTCACACCTTTTCCCACCTTCTCAGAGAGAGAAAGACACCACACCGCCTGACATGATTGACTACTATTGACTACTATATCATAGACTCTCTCATTACACATGGAGGAACGTGTGTGTGTGTGTAATACTCTTTCTGTAGGAACTGTAGGAACGATAGCCAATAATGAATGATGGACTATAAATCCTATTCAATTCCCCTCCTGTCAATCCCAATGCATGAACGCTCTGGGTCCGTCCAGTTTCATTGTGTGTGTGTGTCCTGATAATAATACGATTATCCCAATCCAGTTTTGTCTCTAAACATTACCAGATTCTGAGGATTATGTACCTACATACACTACAAGCTGTTACTATAAATTGTGAATGAATATGAGGAACAATCCTCTCCCTCACTCGCACCATCAACAACTCACAAACTCTAAATTAATATTCAATTGGCAAGTACGGGATGTGTACATTTACCGCAATCCTTCTACATTTTTTTCAAAAACATTTTTTTTAAAGTTTAGTCTGTGCACACTTTTTCTTGTTGCAGAGTGACTAGACTGGGAGAAGGATTTAACTTGTACACTCATTTTTATAACTCTTGAATCTTCATGTATTTCTTTGTATCAATCTACTCCCTCTTCTTGTGTGTGTGTTTATCCTCTGTGCACACACATCAACTCGTTTCTTCTCCGTCCTGTTTGTTTTTTTCTAATTGGGATCACATGGGGAACTCCTACTCTTCTCAAGTTTTTTTCCGCCTCGGTTTCTTCTAATACATATATGCACAAATAGTCAATAATACAGTTCATACCAGGTCATCAAAAGAAAGCAATCCATTAATATTTTTTTTGCATAAATTGGCATAATTCATTTTGCCACAAGGAGAAAAAAGGGATTCGCTCATCCATTCATCACATTAAGGATGAGTTGATTTATGGCCATTGTGAAATGTTAAATCAAGTTTGAACACGAATTAATTAAAATTTTTTGCTACTTGATGTAAAATTTTCTTTTTTTACACACACACACCCACACACACCTTACTAACTACACTGTATGTAGCAGGAGTTTTCTAAATCCACCAGATTATTCGTCATCACTTTCTATTTCTTTGACAGAGGAGGGGAAAAGTCCGTGTCTATTTGTGTGGACAGAGAATGGACACAAAGGGACGAAGACTGGGTTTCTTGATTGATAGATTACTTTACAGTTTGAAATAGAAAGGTATGCTTCACGCGTCTCACCGCAAATCTTCCCAAGTCCGTAATCGTGGACGTGTAGTTAGGATGATACATAATAATGAACAAAAGTTTGTGTAAGCCACTGTTGTGTCTGTCTCCTGTACAGTTTTACTCCAAGCTGACCAGTCAGCTGTGATTTACTCTTTTTTATTTCCATTTTTTCTCTCTCGTCTCACACACAATCGCAAGAAGGAGAGAAAAGGAAGAGAGCGGCAGATGTAAAGCAATTACGTCTGCATGGAGAAGCTCCTTTGACAATTAAGATGGGAAAAAAGCGATAAAGCTACACACTTTCTGCACTGTATTTTAACCGTGGTTGAGATAGAGATAGAGAGAAAAAAGAGGATGCTGTGGCGGCGGCATGGGAAAGTGATTTGGACAAAAATGATTTGCATGAAATACCGATTATATGACAAACAACAAAGCAGAGGAAGTCATTCAACATGAGCCATATCGGCATCAACTTTGTTTTCTCATCTTCTCTCTTTTACAACGTCTTCCACACACACACACAGAATGAACCGCATCTGTCCGCATTGTCTTGTGTGTGTTTTATGTGCGGATTTTTAGTGTACAAAATTTCATTTTCATTCATTTTTCTGGTGGAGTGGAGTGTGAAGGACGTGGTGGTGAATCCTTCCAGGTGGTCATAATATTATACTGCAAAATAAAAAGTGTGTGTTGTATGTGTGAATTTTATGGCCGAGAGGCTCCTGTACACAAATACGAACAGTCCATATAGAGAGTGAGAGAGATGACCATATAAGATGACTGGATGACAGGTGAAGCTACAGCAAATGTTGCCGAAAAAATAGTCTGACTTATTTAGACCAAACGCGTGTGTGCACACACATGGAGAGATGTGTACGTGTGCCGTTTAATTCAATTCAATCATCAGAAATTGTGGACGACATGCGGTGTGATGACTTTTTAATATTTTTTGTCGTATTTTTTCAACACTCGAGCGTACTCTCGCTCAGGAATTAATGAAGGCTTTCCCTGGGTTTCTTCCCCTCCTCTGCATTGCATCGTCCGTGGAGCGAGACGAGTGTGTGTGACTTTGAAAAAAACCTTATCCTTGAAAGATCTTGGAATATTGTGTTACAGAGTAACAATAGTAGTCATCTTCTGATACACTATCAGAGTACACTTCCAATCTTATTCTTCTCTGAATTCAGTCTTCATTCATTCATCATAAATTTCGAGAAAGAGAGAGGATCGGAAGTACGAACTGGGTTAACAAACTGTTGACAATTTTTTCTCCTTCTGTTGTATTCCTTAAATTCTTACTCCCCTGACACACGGGGGGAGTGAGTGTCGTTCATTGAAAGCTAAAAAATGAAATTGCCAAAAAAATTGTCTGCGTAGTACAAACCACAAAAAAGAGAGTACACAAAAATCCAAATCAGTCATAATAATGTATAATCGAGTGTGGGATCCACATCCGATCCACATCAAACAAAAAATCCAGAGAAGAATCTATATGCCAATTGTGGGGATGTACAAATGAGGATGGTCTCAACACGCAACCAGTAGTAATGACTGTACTCAACTCTGACAAGGATTTAGTGAGAGTATGAGACTGACTGATTTATATCGAATTAGCCTTAAGAATAACATGCGTAGACACACACAGACAACGGCTGTAAGCCATGCAGAAAGGTATGTATTGTACTGTAAAGGAATGAATGAAAGGGGCAGGAGAAGAAGAAAGTTTCAAAGTTTGTTTATGTCGTGTGTGGCATGAGTTGTTTGTTTGTCCAAAATGTCGAAATGGTCATGTAATTGACGAGAGCCCGGCCTCACACCCAACCCAGGGGATCAAGAATCAATTGAAACCAAAAGGAGACCAAGAAAAGTGTCAAGAGGACAATCGTGAGGCTGATTGCATGTTGTTGTTGTCCTGTACATACACACACACACACACTACACAACTTTTACCTGAGCATGAGTGTTCAGCCACACAGTAATTTTTATAAGCTTCGTTATTACTATTCTTATTATCATTTTATTGAAAAAAGGTAAAACCTCCTCTGCTCGCTGAGTACACAGACGGAGGGCCTGCAGCCTCCCGACCGACTCTCTCGATTAATCTGCATAGTAATATTTTGCATACTCTCTGCTGAATATTGTGGATCAGGAGCTCGTTAAATATTAAAAAGTGGAAGCTCATCCCTAGACACACACGCAGACAACTACACAGTTCAGTCCTCCTCCTTACTTTCTAACGACCTAACGAGTTAAGTCAGGGCTTCCTACTTGTGTCCATCAAAAAGAGGAGCATCATCTCAGAAAATTACATGGTGATCCCATGTTATATTGTGTGTTCTTAGAAAATTGTTCAGCTGTTGATGTCCCTCCTTTTCTTTCTCCTCATCCTACACTACATAGGAGAGGAAGGGGGGCTGTGAGTGAAATGAGAATACAAGAGAGCCATGCTTAACATTCTATGAGCATCAGTATAAATATTATACACAACATTGTAATGGAAGAATCGTCCAAAAAGCCAACAACACGCAGTTTTTGAGAAGATAAGATGAACCAGCAACAACAACAACAGAGAGAGGGGAAGATGCCAGTTGATAAAACTAATCTAGAGCGCACGACTTGGCTACTATCATCATCCATTACAATACACTTGACAATCAAAATTGTTTACACACACCACTTGAAGGAGGAGAGAAATTTTTAATATTTCCCCCTCCCCTTCACTCGCTCACAGTGTACATAAAATATATATATGTCTCAAAATGGATGGTACACTACCATTAGTATCAAGAAGGTAAGTCATGAGGTGTAAGAGATTCAGAAGTATATATTTATTTATTGTGGAACACTCACTCTCTGATGATGTGATAAGACTCCTCAGAAAATGTTCAATTTGACACTAAAACACTGCACAAACAGCACCATTTTAATCCAAAATGGAGTTTACTTGCGTTATGTATGCTATTACAATCATTCTGATTGGAGATTGATCTACAAAAACCGTTTTGAAAAATTAATCTGATTGCCTTAATCAACTTTTTGCTCCCTTCATCCCCCAACCCTGTCTTCCCTCTTACACTTACTACAACAACAATCAGTGATTTCCCTCTTAATAACTTTACTATAGGTTGATTTTGGGGTTGGTATTGATTGAGTTGTGTGTGAAGGAATTGACCAGAGGTTTTTTGGTTATAATCACATGTTTTGATGTTTTTGTCGTATTTTTATTTTGGTTTGATTGAGAGGAAGGAAGGATGAAGGTGGATCCCTTGACACATGAAATCCAATATTCACACACAGCCATACATAAGTCTCAAAGTTGAGTGGATTGTGGTCGAACTTGTTTACAATCTCTCAACTTGTAATAATCTTGCTGATGGCTGAGTCCCGTCCTCCGTTCCTTTAGTCACTCGTACTTCTTTGAGTACTGAAATATTGAAGGGAAGCGAACAAGCACAAAATTGGATTTACATTTACATTGGAAAAGCGAGTTTCCCATTTATTGAGTTGAGCCTTGCAGTCAGTAGAGTCCAATACAATTACAAAGGGGTAAAGTGGTCACTTGTTGTTTTTAAACTTTTGTCTGAGGACATGTGTGAATTACAGTTTAATCAAATACCACTCCGTCATTGTTCATTCCAACAAAAAATGTATATTTCCGTATGTATCTTCTTCCATTACACCCCATTTCTTTCCCTTTGATTAATTTTTCAATTTATAAAAAACCAATGTAGGTAAGTACACGCTCATCCTATCCCATCTCATCATACGGAGGGTGGGATATGTCAAACTCTCATTTTTCTTCGACAACAACAGCAAGAAGAGGAACACCAGTCACTCTCGTCACTGATATCAGCGCTGTCATGTTCATTAGTTGATGTGTAGGATTTTCCTCGTCTTCGTTGATGAAGATGTCTAAATTGGTGAGGACATACACAGGTGCATCGCGTCATCATCCCCCTCTCATGTTAAATCCAATCCAATTTAAAAATGGGATAAATGTGGCTTCTTATCAACCAACCAACTTTTTTCCTGTCTGTTGTTGGATTTCAGGAATAAAAAGAGTCTACAAAATCAAACTCTCTCTCTCTCTGTGAACGCCGACTTGTCGGAGGAGGGATTTTGAGGGATGGAAGAAGAAGGGGAAATAGAAAGTTGTTGTTGAACTTGATACATGGATGTCCATCGCGTATTCAAGTTCACACGAGGTTGTACTCCCTCCTTGGAATTGACAGATTATTCATCAATATAATGATTAGCAGTGTGCTCCATTTCCTTCCTTCCGTCCACTTTCTCTCTTTCCACACACACACACACACACGCACACGCACGTGACACCTCTGACCAGCTTGATGAGGGCACCACGCTTTTCCCATCCTACCTGTTAATCTTTGAGCAAGATTAAGGAAGGAGACGCCTAATGTAATTAAATAAATTGTGTGAGGGTGAGGAAAAAACGAGATTAGTTTCTTGACCAAAATATTTACTCACTTTTTGCCAATCTACCTAATATCTTTCCCATTGTCTTTCGCAGAGAATGAAATGGATGTTCATTATAAGTTTTTTTCCAAATCATTATTTTTTGCTTTATCAAAAAAAGGCTGGAGAAATTGTCCTGTGGAGTTGCTTATCATTCATCATCATCACAGTGTGGATCCCTGTTATTTATTCTAACACGAAAAAAGAATAAATAATAGAGTCAACAAAGAGGCAGAGTTTTTCTGATTTTGTTTGTGTGTGTGTGGATGTGGACAAGGAGAGTGTATTGAGATTTCATGGTACATTTAAATATAATAATAATAAGTGGAAAGGAGACTCATGCATGGAGTGGATACATGATTCAGGACACACCACAAGAGAAAATGAAAATGTGTGTGTGATGTAGAGGGGCTCAATTTCCTACAGATGACAGCTTAGGAAGATTAAAGGATTTTCTCTCTCTGCTTCTCCCCTTCCTCTCTTTGTCATCCTAATGATATGCTATTCTTGAGGGGGAAGAAAGTGAAGTGTGTGTCCATCCCCTTGGATTTAAATATTCATTCAGCACGCGCAGGTTAATCCATGAAAATTATTTGGATGCAAATGGGAGTTACCCTCTCTGTATATTGGACACTATGTCCCCAACGGACAGTGTCCATTTCAGCTGCCAAGTATGTTGAGTCCCCGTCAACTACACACACACACACACACACACACATTGGGGTTGTCAGGAAGGAGCCAGGAAAATTTTGGCTTATTTTACACAACATGTCCTTTTTTGACACTACATGTTCCTCCAGGTTAGGCATGCCAAGAAAGAATTCTTTTCTCTCTGTCGTTAATTTATTGTCCGAAATCGACAATGTTTTTTGAGAGAAAAAACTGACATAAAACTTGTAGGGTCGAATAAACTACGCACATTGAGTTGTGGTCTGGCCATTATCGCATGGTACAATTACTCAAAGAGAGAAATGAAGTCTTTTGATTGAGATTACTTTATTACGACCAATAATTGGATCAACAATTGGAAAATGAGCCGCCAAGTCAGCAAGAGAGGGATATTTGGACTAATGATGTCCTTACTTTTATAATCCTAGTCAGTTTTTCTTCTCAAGTATAGTGTAACAGGTGAGTTGACATGGGTATACCTACGGAGAATTGTAGTGCAGAGATTAGGGGTCGTAAATACCCGTTTATGATCAGACTGAAGGGTGTGTGTGTGTGGGTATAGTGGACTGGATCCAATTGAATTGTTATTGTCGCTATATTGTCCTTTTAGTTTTCCTCAGCTCTGTACATTGTACAGTGTGCATGATTTGTTGCGTGGATTTTATATGAATATTGATTTTTTAGTTTATTTTTATGACTCCGTCATATATAATAATGTCAGTAGGTTAGAACTCGGGGTTGTGGCACACACAACCAACGAAGGGAGTGTGTTTGAAAAATCGCCGATCAGTCTTTACTCACAGAAGTCCTTACTCCACATTTTCACCTTCCTTATCCTTATTGGGACATCATCATTGAATTGACAACAAACAAAGTTGTCAACATGCTCTTTCATCCTGTGTAAAATGTGACTATCTTAGTTGTTGCTAACAAAGTGTTGTCCTTGTACATCCGTCACATTAAAAATGTTTGTTGTCAAAAAATAAAATAGACAGAATGTGTACTATAATCGTTTGTCTTCAATTAAATAAAGAGTGGAGGGAGAATTGACGATGACAATAAATATCCGGGTGACAGAGTCATGGGGTGAAATCCTGGTGGAATTTAGTAAAGGAACGATTGGAGGAGACATATTACGTATGATAATGAGAGAGGAATTTATTGTAGGAAACATGTGGAATGACTAAATGTTTTTTGATGAACGGTATGGGAAGAGGGAGGAGGGTACAAATGAGGATTAAAACTGGAATTTTTGATTTAGAGAAGTTTGGGCTGGTGTAAAGTTGGGGTGAGGGCATAAAACGTCTTGTCTTGACAAATCAAAAAAGGTAGTCAACACAGACATCAGGCTGTCATGGGATGAAGGCAGTAACAGTCACAGGAATTGGCACAGGTGTCAGCCTGTATGAATAAAATCCTCGTAAGTTTTTAAGGAAATTTACTAGTTGCTGTACAACTTTTTTAACTTTTTGTGTAAACTCCAAGTCTTTCTCTCGGCACACTCAGCCCAGAATTTTAATTCATCCATTTTCATGGAAGAGAAGGGAATTGTGAATATGATGTATTTACATATATGATCACAATATGAAAGGGATCAAACACGCAGAGAGATGTGTTGAGTCTCTTCCCCAGTCACCCCTATCTACACACGATTGACAATCGTCCTTCCATTTAGTTTACACTTTTCCTCAAAAAGTCAGGATTTTGTTTTTGTCAAATAGTCTTGAAAAGAAGAAGAAGGGGAGATTTAAAATTCTACACCTGTATCCCATGTCTTGATCGTTTTCCTCCACACACACACATTTCCCCTCTTTTTCCTCTTATCAATCTCAACCTTGTACGACACAGACCGGGTTAGTGTGTAACAGTGTAGACACATATTCAATATCTTGACCCCCACAGCAACAGTTACAATTTTGTCTTCATTTTCATTTGGAAAAAAAATTTAAATTCTGAATGGATTGAAGGTCAGACAAGAATTAGAAGGAGGAGGAGAATCGACACACTTTTTTCATCTTTAAGCATTCATCTACTTGAGATTAAACAGTGGAGAATATTCTGTGCAATTAAAAAGTCTCAATTAATTTTCGTCAGTGATCCTCGCATTCTGAGCGTCAGTACCAAGTCCGTCATCTTGCAGTGAAGGGGATAATTGAGAAGTTGACTGAATTGTACGAGATGGCAACCACCACCTCAACTAAACTTTAACTTTAACTGTGAAACCAGTTTTCTCCCTCATTCGCATACAGACAGTACAGAGAGAGACACAGAGAGAGAGGAATGACATTGTCCAGATATACCAAGAGATTTGTATCTCGTCGTTGGATAACAAGTCGTCAAACGTTTCTTCTCTTCAAACTGTCTTTGCATATTTACAGTAAAAATATCATAGGGATTTCCCTTGTGTTCTCTCCCCTCTGGAATTTAACTATGGAGACAGAGGGTATTCCACTTGCATCTATTTACATGAAATTCCGCAGAATTAAACAACCAAATTGGAAATATCAAAGATTTCTGCCATACAAATGCCCAACCCAGAGGAGAGCATTGACCCCTGGAATTATCTCTCTTTCTTCCCCCACTTCGGAGTACCCAAAATGAATACGTAATCAGAACGATGGGGACATCGTCATCAGCACAAAACACAAATGGAGGGAAGCGTGGGACAACCTGCACAAACAACACACAATGTGTGCGTGTGTGTCTATTCTAAAAATAATGACCATGGGATGATCTAGAAATTTTGTCACCACAAACACCCGCCTCTCCACCGTCGTCGTCTTCGTCACGGGACATTCTGACAAGTCTGAGGATACATTTTTGTCTTGTTGCAAATCCCTCTTTTTCTCTCTCTCTCTCTCTTTCTGTCTGTATAGTTACATTATAGTGTAGGAAACTTGCATCTCAACCCCCACATTTTATCTTGAAGAGAGAGAGAGCATTTCCGACACTATGTATTAATATTAAGTTGGGTGTGTATGGCCTATGCACATGACAAACTTTAGAATTGCAACAGTTTTTAACTATCCCGAATCTTCCATACAAATTGAGTATGTAGAGTGTGTGTGTGTACACATAATACTTGGAACAGTGTATGACTCTATCGGTATGTAGTGTACAAGTTCAAATTGAGAAATGATATTTTTGCATGAACGCCCACACTGACTCCGGTACGTGGTATACAACAACAAAGTGGGATACTGCAATGAGCATCGGAAGACGCGTTTTATTTTTTTAATCTCTATTTTTTTTGTCTTGTTGATACTCTCGAGAAGTTCTCTCATTGAGTCACACAATAAAGTTATCCCCAGTCATGAGAGCACAGCTTGGGTAGAAAAACGTTATCATTTGATGTATGTAGTGAGATATGTAGTCCTCACCCGACCTATAAACAAAAAAATGTTTTGTATCGTTTTCCAAGTTGATTGAGTGTAAAGAGGATAAAGACGAAGAAGAAGCTGTCGGATGAGTGCCCTACATACAAAAAAGCCAACTGTTGCCATTTCATTCAGTTAAGAAAATAGGGAAGAGGAGGGGAATTCTTGACGTAACATTTTCGAGGCCTCTTTTCTCTCTTTCTCTTCTTCTCATCCCGTCCCGTCCGATGCGAATAAGAATACAACGATTTACCCTGAATCCGAAAAAACTCACTTTCTCTCTCTCTCTCTTTCTGTCGTCGACTTCTTTTTAACTCTGTATATTTTACAACTTTTTTTTTGCAAATGTACATTCCCCCCTTTTCTGTCTCCTGCTAGAATAGTCTAGATTTTATATAGGCTGTTTACTTTTACTCAATTTACTTTTGAAAAAAATATATATTCTGCACAGTTTTTCTCTCAAATAAACTGACTTGTCCTTCCAGAAATACTTAAGTGAGGATAGAGAGACGGCGAGGATGGGAAAAGGGATTCGCTGTGTGTACAAATGTAAACGTAATATAAACTTTTTTTGAGACTGACCCACATGTAGACATCTATTTTAATTTTCATCTTTTTCTTCTCTCTCTCTCTCTTCTGTACAGACACTACCCCTGTATAACCTGTTTAACATTAATAGGATGCGTGTTTCACATTGTGATGGTTGGGAGTAGACACACACAAAAGCAGTGGTTGCAAACTCGGACGATTTCTCTCTCCAAAATTGAACACATTTATTTATTATTATTTTGTTTCCCTTGAACAGTCATCTCTTTTCGTGTGGTTGGGAGTGTAAATGGAGGAGTGTATAATTTTGTATTTGTGTGCTAATTTATTGTGTACATATTTATCTAAATGAGGATGTGCAGAAATTGAGGCTTCTCATTTATCCTAGCGGAGCAATGACATTTTCTAAATCCATTGAATACTATTAAAAATCATGTAGGGAAATACCGGACGAGAGAATGAAATCTGTGTCTCTGTGTGGGATGCGCTCATCACATAAAATCATCATCCTATTAGACATGCTAAATGACATTCTAATTGAAGTTCTAATTTTTCACTCACTCTCAGTTCACATGTAATGTGTAGAGTGCCTGACTTCCAAGATGGATTCACTGCCGGCTGTCAGTGAGGATTTTCACTATTATGTCACATGAGAACAAGGACTGATTGACACACTCATGTAAAGATCCCAGCTGAAGAGGAGGAAGAGAGAGCGAGTTGTAATGTTGACTTTCCTTCACAACTCCACA
Organism: Pygmarrhopalites habei; assembly: GCA_009870185.1. NCBI lineage: Eukaryota > Metazoa > Arthropoda > Collembola > Symphypleona > Arrhopalitidae > Pygmarrhopalites > Pygmarrhopalites habei. The sequence goes on along the minus strand of WJFB01000282.1, from coordinate 23,469 downwards.
ATTCTCCTCAGCTATTTATTGACATTCAACTACTTTTTCTGTACTGTAGTCACAGTCACATGGAGTACGAGTGACAAGACGGAAAATGATGACACAATACTATCATCCCTCCTCCTCCCAAGACTAAGACCAAGGAAACAGGTAGGGTCTGGCCACAACACGTATTATATATACTTAGATATGCTGTGCGACATTCTTCTGTCTTGTCGCACGTCCCCAATAAATTCCCAATTACATGTGTATGTACTGTCAAGTCTTATTTGTTCCTATACTCTCATCTCAATTTATTCCCTCCTGATTGGAGAGTTGGCAGAGGAAGAGTACAGAAAGAGTAAACGACAAAAAAGCCAGTAGTAAAAAAATTGTCTGGTTAGTATTTTTTTAAAAAAATGTAGAAAAGTGTTTTGGATTCTTCTTCCAGTCTCTCTCTCACATATACCTCCGTACTCTTTCTTATATAATTCTTACATCTAATTATATAATCAAATTGAACATGTAGCAGAGGATCGGAGGGGATGGAATTTAGGTCTATATAAACGACAAGTGCGCTTCTCCACCATAATATACCTATAAACACTCCAAACCTGGTTTGCCACAGCATCTCTTTTTTGGCAGAAAAAATGTAAAGTACAAGAGTGTGCGAATTTCCTGATGATGACGCGTCCATGTGTGTTTCTTACCAGAGCCTACACACTACAACAACAACAAAAGGGGATTTTTGGGCTGTGTGAGTCGTCATAATACAAAATGTGGTGTGTCTGTTCAGGAGTAACTTCATGATAGATAAATAGAGAAACCACTTTTGCATGTTGTCTGGATGGGAACAACTTTGCAAAAATTTTTCAAAGTTTAAAGTACGCATTATATCTTATTAGACTGTATCAATTGCAATGAGTAGTCATAAGTAGTAAATGCCTTTGATTTGGAATGCTGCAGCATAGCTTAATTCTTCTCCATTATTTCATCATTATGAACAACATCAACATGTTGATGATCATTGGTAGTCAAGAACAAGTGGAGTCTTCCTTTCCTCTCTCTCTCTCTCTCACTACGCCTTACAAAAAATGCTACGTGTGTCTTCTCCACCGCCTCGTGGCCTGACGTGATACCCCATGATGATTAATACTCTCTCTCTTTAAATAATTCTTGTGGGGATGATCAAATCATGATGACTACGTATGTGCTGGACGTGTGTGCTTATTTTGGACATACTACCATCACACATAGAACACCAGTAAACGTCAAAAAGCACTACACATACACTCAAGATACTTAGAAGGATACAATGCAAAACTGTATCAGTAATACTCACTTCGCCATTACAACCTGTGTGAACATGATAACACACAGATGATGTACATGTCAATCGGGGGACAATAGTACTATATGTGTGTGACCCTCTCACAGCTCTTCAACAAACAACAAAATTGAGTTATCACCATCGTCATGTTGTTTTGGGGAGAGACATGACTAGTCTAATAAGTGTAGGATAATTGATTTACTGACGACAGTATGGGTGAACACGTTGGTGGGAAACCAAAACTTGATGAGAAGACAAACAAACTACTTGTGTGTGTATGTGTGTGTTTGAGGCATCATTTCCCCCTCGGACTAATAACTTTTGGTTAATTTTGTTGACGTAGAAAATGAGTAGATTAGGATAGGGAAGGGAATCACCATCACAAAGCGCACAATAATTCCCTTTTAAAAAAATAATGCATCAATGCATTTTCATGACGTATTAATATTATATTTTGACTCCCATCCCATGCACCCGTGTCAGCGGCGTATCTCCATAATACTAAGAACCAAGTCCTTGTGGCTGTATAAACACATTGTGCTCATAATAATTTGATACAGCGAATGATGCGTCATCCACTGTATTTCATATTGTGAGCACAACATCAAAATAATTTATCGACTAATGTACGTATGCAAATTCTCATCCTGTGTAGGTCACCACAATCTACCCCTCCTCCAACCAAAATACAAAATACACAATAGTTCCGGTGCTTAAAAGTGATTTTTAGAATAAATTTTGTCTGGCGGTGGGAGGAGGAGGAGGGGAATATTTCATTCACAAATCAAATATAATAATGATTGACGTAAACAAGTTAAGTAAGAATTGTATGTGAAACTCTTTGCAATATTAAAATTTTATTAGTAATCTGAATTGAAATATTTTATTCTTTGTGATGGTGAGTAGTTGTAAAATCCCCCAAATTTTCATCATAATTGTCAAAATCCGGATTTTTACATATTCTACAGAAATGTGGACTGAAAAATTACACGAGAAAATATCAAGGACCTCCCACTCTACTGATTATGAAATAAATTATAGGAGCTATATTACGTGTATTAGATCTGAATGAGTCATCAAGAAGTGTTGCAAACAAACATGGGACAAGTGGACTGTCGTACGTGGAGTGACTCATTAGTTTGTGTAGAAATTGTGAGGGAGTAGAACATTGGACTGGAGTAGAGTAACAAAGTGTTGGAAACTCATGATAAATGACACTATAATTAGGTAATAATTGCACATTGTGTGTGTTTGCAGTATGAAATGTTGTGAGTTGTAATTTTGTCTATGATATGACAATTATCTGAGACTGTCCTGGGTGGGGGAGAGGGAGAGGGAAAAAAATTATATAAGGAAACATAATTTATGGATGGGACTCTGACAGACATGGAAGGGAACGACCTTAGCTGATAAAAGGGAACGTTTGCTACATATTACTTACTTCCACTACCTGTATGACTTTTTTTGCACAGGAACAACATGCAAATGAGGTGCTGCAGTACGGAAATGCGGAAGCGAAAAGCACACATGCAGGTTGACCCAGACCTTTATAACCTCTCTGTCTCTCCATTCCATAGATTCTCACCTTCGTTGAATCATTAAGTAATAGCGTGTTTAGGATCACCTTGTACCCACCAAAAACAAGCCTGCCCAACTTGTGCGTTCCTTCTTACATGCTTTTATTATTACTCTATCTGTCGTCTCTGGGGAGATTAAGGGAGGATGATGGTGCACTTTCCATTGTCTTCTGACTCGTGAAAATGGTCAATGAAGTAAGCTGAGTACACATACACTGTTTCCAACACGCACACTCACTCACAAGGAATATGTGAATGTTTGGTGGTGGGATGTGAGGATGTGTGCGTGGCCCTGAAACTTTTTAATGGGAATGTGAAGGTAAGATTGTTTAGGTAATATAATTATTATATCTTGTATTGTGATTGTAATGATTCAATATACATTATAATAATCTCAGTCTACATGGAAGTCTTCTCTGGAAAAAAACTATTTTGATGCAATTTATCATTTTCAATTGTCCATCATCACGATGAAGATGTTCAAGATTACCCAAGAATGTCAAAATTAAAACGTAATAATAATAATAATATTTCAAGTCAAGAATACTATTACAAAATATTGGCGAGAAGTGGTGACGTGAAAAAAAACTACAATTAGAAAAAAAATAAATGAAAGGTTGTTGGCACAATAAATGAAATGGCACACACATATATATTTTTTTGCTATTGAAGTGAAATAAAGAGTCTTTTTATTCATCCTACTCAATAACACATTGACAGAACAGTCATTGACAAAATAAGCTACGGCGCGGCTCTAACACACGACACTCGTTTTTCAGTCTTCTCACATATAAACATATGTATTGTAAATGAACCTACCTTACATTATCAAGTAATATTTTCAAAGATATATATACATAGGATATAATATTAAATAATAATATTGTTTTTGTATATAAATAACGACGAATTTTAAATAACATGATGTGGTGTATGTACGATCAAATGGATAATATATACATCTCTATCTAGTGTAAAGTATATAATAAGAACAAACTGCAATGAACGGTCAGTTTGTATGAAAAGTAATAATATATAATAGCTATATACATGTCTGTACATATAAATATTGAATCAACGATCAGTTTCTGTGTAAATATATAATAATAATATATACATATAAATATGCCGATGATCCTCAGCACTCACGAAGACGTAGTAGTAGTCGTAGTAGTTGTAGTAGTAGAAGAAGGAGTAATAATTAAACAAGTGTGACAATAATAATAATAACTGACGACTAACAACGATTAATATTATGTAATATAATTTAAAGAGAGTTGGTAGAAAGAAAAGAGTAATGTTCCAGCGTCAATCAATGGGCCGGGATACACGGAAGTCGTGACAGACCAAAACCTCGAGTACCATCAGGGCCTCTGGGTTGTCGTAGGACACTGGAGATGATCACATTACCCACAGAATTCGTTCTTGAGGCTGCCTTACGACGTTGCAACCACGGACTCATCGTTGCTGACGTGGTCAAACCCTCACAGTAGCTGTTGGACTTGGGGCGTTGAGGTAATACATAGGTGTTGTTGGGTGGAGAGGAAGTTGGTGACAAATGACTCGAGTTGGGACGTTCCCGGTGTGGTCCTGTACTCACGGAAATTGGGAGTGAGCCACCTCTCCGTCTGAGTACTACTTCTGTAATACAAACAAACAAACAACCATATAAATAAATTATTAGATGAGGATATTTGAATGGTAACAATGGAGTTCATTCACAAGGAATTTTTTTTGCACACATGTACATGACTCCTTCTTTCTCTTACTCCACTATTAACTATAAATGACGCTATCAAAATAGGCTTTTATCTATTAGGAAATTTAAATATTCTCTCTTTCATCCGGGCAATCTGCCATAATTGGGGTGAAGTAAAAGACGAGCTACAGAGAAGAAGAGAAAGAAAAAAAACAAAGTTGTAAGATACTCACCATCATGATTTTTATTATTGCCATTGGTGTTGGCGTAGCTTTGACGATGGACTTGTTTGTGCTGCATCTGTTGTTGTTGTTGCTGCTCCTTTTGCCATTCTTTATTATTTCTTTGTGCAGCTTTATTCCTTCCATAGAGATGTTGTGGTTGCCTCTTATTCTCCTTTCCTTCGATGGTGGTGACTGGGAAGGAGCATGAGAATTGATGCAAATATGACCCATTAGCATTTCTGCAGAGAGGAAAAAAATGACAGAGAAATCTTTTAGAAAATCCACATGATGATAATAATAATAATAAGAGAGAGAGAGAGAGGAAAGCGAGACAACACGTTCAACAAGAATTGTTGTACTACAAGTATTTGTTACTTGGATAAGGAGACAAAAAAATACATATTTTGATTTTTATTACTTACCGGCTAGGTAAATCATCACCAGATGAGGAAGGTGACTTGGACAATTTTTCTTTATTTTGTGTGGCCACGGGTAATGCCTTGAGAAAAGGTGTCAAAGTTTCCACTCGTCGAATTTTCGTCCCCTCTTCATTGATCTCCAATTTGGGTGACTTTCGGAGAGCAGACATCACAACAGGGAAATCCCTTGAGATTTGTTTCACTTTACGAAGACCAGCGACCAACTTGAGAGAGACGAATCCATCAGAGCGTCTTCGAACATGTTTGAGTAAAAATCCATCTTTTGCTAAATGGTCATCAGAGAACATTGTCTCAACTTGAGCAATGATTTTGGCAGCCAACTCAGCTGAGTCTTCTTTACTGTCTTCCTGGGATCCATCCGTGGAGGAGACGTCACTTGTGTCACTATCCCGTCGTCCCAATTGCATCTGTAACTGTCCACTAACAATTCCTTCATTCCCCGAGGATAATTCACTGTCCGTGAAAATGTGTTCATTTCCATCCTGCTCCTCTCCATCATCCGAGGAGGAAGAGAGAATAAACTGGGATGTTTCTTCCAGAAGAAGAGGGTCATCGATATTCATTGAATTTAGTCGGAGGACCGGAAGTGACACCACTGGAGGTGGGGGCACATACTCTGCTGGGACCTCAATGGTCATTTTTGCAACAATTTCTTCTTGTTCTTGTTCTTCTCCTTCTTGAATAAACAAAAAAGATGAACTAAAGTATTTCCAAGTAGGCAGTAAGAAACTTGTGTGCAGCACAGTCCAAAAACTAGTCAGACTCACGACTATCAAGCAAGCTACAGCGTTCAAGACAGACTGAGAAAAATGGGCTGCAGCCACCAATTTATATGTTAGGGATGACGATGTTGGGGGTGACGATGACGGAGACGACGCCATAATAATATACGCTGCTTTACTTCCCTTGCTTACTCCTATCACTAACACACACACTCTCACTCCTTTTTTACTGTATGTACGTTCCACACGAATCAACTGTCTACTCAAGCCTCCCCCACACACACAATGTTTTTTAATTGAGAGTTCTGATAAACTTTTTAATTCCTAGTAAATGAACACCACTAGTAATATTAATTGTCTTTTAATCAAATATTATATTTGAACTTGAAGGAATGGTTCTGTAAGATTAGGTTACTATGAATTGGAATGGAAAATCGGAGACAGAAAATCTTTCGACGAGTGTCCAGGACGAGTTTGCGAAATGAAATGACCGATCAGCTCCGCAGAAACTACACAATCTATCTCCGGTCATTTGAATTTTTCAACCAACTCCAATTACCTATAAATATAATAGTAGTACGGTGGTGACGGTGACACACTATATTTATAGAATATATCCATACTACACACATCACAAGAAAGTAAGCACGGTTAACTTAAAGGTATGGCGATAAGAACGAGGACGGATAGCCCATTACATACATGAATGTACATACGAAATTAGAATAGGAACAAGAATTCGACTGAAACGGTCAACGTTGTCCAGTCGTCCTTATCTAATGTTCGAATCTAACTCTCCAGCTAACTCATACATGTAGATTGAATCATCCTACATGCACAAAAGGGAATTTTCCACTCAATTCGACACGGTTACTATTTAAATTGAACAAGAAAAAGATTGACTCTCCAGAAATAGTGTGTGTGAAGAATTCCTAAACCTATTCACTTTAAACGTTCTTCCTCATCTACATTTTTACGTTGAACGTTTTCCTCTTCAACATTTTTACTTATTACATAGTCTTCCCTCAAAACTACCATCACCATCACACTAAACCACCGTCGTCCCTCCACTTTCTAATAATTTTACCTATCTCAAGAGAAATCATACATACTCCTCCACTCTCATCCTGTTATAAATTTTTTTACCTATGCAGCCACACGCTCCTTCTTCGTAATACATTTTTGTTGATGTCAAAGTGCGTTTCTCAGTCAGATGAGATTCTTTAGCTTTCAATTGACGCCATCAACTGACTGACTGCCACTCTCATACAGTGTGCCCAGCATATTAAATACAAGAGAGAAAAACAATCTACATGTTCCTATGTTGTACAAAAGAAGTGAGAGAGAAAAGTTACATTATGCATATATCATGGGCACACACACAATGTGTGTGTTTGCGGTGTGGAAAAAACAATAACAAAAAAACACGAGTGGAAATCAAGTGTTTGTTGTTGTTGGGTCTGTCTGCTTCTTCATCCTGCGGTCTTCAACTTTTGTACACTTGTACATTTTATTCCTCCTCCTCCTCCTTCCATACAATCTCATCTCTATTTCACCTTGACGTACTTGTAAATCCAATGCGCACTATTTTCCACAATATTTCAATTAACTGGAGCTTAAGGTGTCAGTGGCACAACTTAACCTTTTCTCCCGAGTCAGAGAGAGAGAGAGAGAGAGTCGCAGAAGGAGCCACATTTGGCTGACTGGATTTTTGCAGACAGAGCTTTTTTTTTCCTTCTTCTACTAAACACACAGCCAGTATCATCCACATAGCAAACACATACACATTATGCAGATCTTTTGCCAACTTTTTTTAAAACTCTCTCCCTGTCTCTCTCATCCGCTATTAACCTTAATTCAGGGGGACACCACGCAATAAGCTAAAAGCAATAAAACTATCATCAGTATCATCCCGTTTGCTACAATACAAAATTGAAAAACTACCACCGTCCAATAATAATCACACACAAACACACACACACAATTTGTTCAGAAGGGAAATTAGATCATGGACACCAACCACAAATGACAGAGAGCAGACAAAGAGGGGAAAAACTACAAGGAACGGACAATTTTGCAAAAGTTTCAATAATAGAAATATTCGAAAAGGAAAATAGAGAGAAAGAACAGCGCCGACTAGAATATCCCATCCATCTTATCCCCTCCATATTGCATAATAATAATAGCAACCAGCTTAAACTCCAAACGAGTCACCAAATAATGATAATATAATAATAAACAGTTTTAACGTTTTATATTCAAATGTCTCTCGCATGCCACCACTTACTGTAGAATGAGATTAACCGTTGTTTGTGACAATCCTGGCCAGACTGGAAAAATGCATGAAATAGCAAGTGTAGGAAAAGTAACATGCAACATTATAATTTAATCCACAATAAATATTACAGTCATTGTGAGGTTTGGAATCCACTCCACAAACACACACACTCACTCCTATACACCAAATTATGAGGCCTTCTAGTTTTCCATCCCACTTTGTGTATAATTCCATTAAATATAATAGTTTAAATATGCTACAGTCCATATGGAATACCGTAAACATTCTAATAAACTTTCCTAGTTTCAGAAAAAAACGTTCGAGGTGTTTGACCTTTTAGAAAGCACCAAGAAGTACTAATAAAAATGTCCTTTTGACCCGGGATTCATTAGATTTCCCTTCTATAAACAAGTGTAGTGTATCGTATACTACACTACTACATCGCGTTAATAAAGAGATCATTTTGATGAAATGCATTGAAAATTGTAGGATTAAACTCCTTGTGTTTACTTATATAATGACTGATCTAGCCTGCCGATTTCTGAATAAACATTAAATTTTCTTTGTACTAAATGAGGAATAGGGAAAACCCCAACTAAAAATATAATAAATGATGATGACTGGCGTTCCGACTGTGGTTTCTCTCCTCTCCTTTGAATTCAAACAGTTTCATGGATTTTATTGGTGTACAGAAACGTGGTGGGACCGGGGATGAGTCATCCCGTGATTCATGTTCTACAAATTTTTAGTTCAAATACAACGGAATGAAATTTTCATTGTTGTGTCATTTTTTTCAAAAAAAACAGGTGTCTGACATCTGTGTCTTCTGTACAAGCTTTTCTCATAAATTTTATCCTGTCCTAACACTTTACAGACACAAGCAGGAGCCTCTATAGTAGTCTTACTTTGCTTCTCTTTTTCCTCGTCGCATTGTCAAGAATTGGGATCATATTCCGTGTGATTAAAAAAAGGAAGAAAAAAGGTTACAACATTTGAAAATTTTCCTATCCTCTGTTCACTCCACAATCAATATGTGTGAAACATGACATGTGTCTACTTTCAATCCGTCTATCTATGATTATGATGGAAACCTGTGCACCCCACTCTCTATCTTTAACAATAACAATTTAAGACTTGAATTTTTAAATTTCTCCCAACACCAGATTATCCTTTGATTCATACTCAAGTAAAAATGAATTCATATTCTAAACATGGTAAATTTTGGTTATATAACTCAAGTTACAATTCATTATGTGAACGTATATGATGAAGTGAAAACTAATGTCAAATTTTCATGTTTCCTCCTACCCCGTGACATGCAGTCTTAGGAATATGTATCACAAAAAGACAAAGACAAAGAATTTAAGCACGTGCCGTGCAATCCTACAACAAACACTATTCGCTATAGATACACACAACTATCATAGCATTGAAATTTGACACAGAGACACACAGTTTGAATACAGATAAAAAAAAATAACACCGTACACAAGGTGGATGAAGTAATAATTGAGAAACTTGATTGAATTTTCTTTTGAATATTGACAATATCCTCCCTCCTCCTCTTTACACAGTCCCCATGTAAACTATACATATAAAAATGTCGATGGATTAACCAACACACACAGATCATACGATCGTGTAGTGTGTAGAAGATTAATATGTAGAGAGGAAGCGGCAGCTCAAACTCCATTCTTCGACTTGTCCTGTCAATCCTATACTCTGTATAAGTGAGGATGAGTGTTTGTGGATAGAGAAATTTGTACACACGGAGAGAGATTTCCAGATACAATAGAGATAGAGAATAGACAATATTATTCTACCAGAATTTTATTTCCATTTCAATTTTTCCATTCGTATAAATAATGTCCTCAAATTCAACTCATGGAAATTTCCTTGAACAAAAAACTGCACAAATTCCCCAGGATCTCCTCCTCTCAAAAATTGACAATCAATGTATGGATATATCCAGCTTTTGTGTATGATGAGTTTCCAATGTACACACACACAAGGAGAGAGACTGCCTGTATGTTCTCTCGTGCAGAATAGAATAAATCATGTGAAGGTTGCATATCATATAACGTGTCAAAAAAAATATTCTGAACCATTTTGTACATTATACAGGAGGAGTGTGTATTATTATATAAATCCCCCAAAACGCTCTCCGTTGTTCCTCTTGTTGGGAGGGTCGTGTGTGTACATGTGTACCGAGTCTGTAAAAAATCAGCTCGTGTATTCTTGGACTTTGTCAAAGGAAGGAAAAAAACGAGACAGTACAGTCAGTGCCCTTTACACATACCTACGTACGTACGTTGGGAAGGAGGAGGAGGAGGTAAAACTTTTGAGCAATGCCGACAAATAAACGCATAGACAAATCCTCAAACTGGAATCTCATCCTATTAGCCTACGACAATAATAATAATAGTTTTTAAATAGTGAAGTAAAGTAAGATCTCGCCAATGTTTTACAACATGTTAACCGTCAGGCTGAACAGAGTTTTAAACTCCCGTCCTCCTCTCTCTCCCTCCACCTCCTCATCCCTCGACTTTTCACACACGACAAATTTTTACCTACCTATACAACTTTTAAATTGCGAAATCTGAGCGTATGGAAATCCAATCCAGTACGGCACAGGCTCTCTGTATGATTATGTACGTGTATAAATGTAGGGGTATACAAGAGTAAAAATACGAAAGGAGCGACAGACTTTTACATAAATATAAAATGCCCAGGATAAAAGCATGACTTCCAGAAAGATCCCGTCCGTCCGTCATTCACAATGTTTCTGGCTTCCAAGAAACTTTGCCTACGTATATTTATCATCAACATGTTCTCCAATTCATTCAGAGGAGAATTAGTTTCATTCTGAGGTGTGTGAACCTGCACACACACACACAGCCCGTGATTTAAAATAAAAGTACAATACAAACATCACGTTTTTATCTTTAAAAAAGAGACCCCACTCCACCGAATGTACCCGTGAAACATTTTTCACTTACTACACAGAGAAGAAAGAAGCGGAACAGCTGACTGGTGACTGAAACGAATGAGGAAATGAATGGCAAACGCCCGGATGGGAAGAAGAAACCGAAACTAATTTCACCGACGGACAAATGTTTCTATCCTTCAAGAGGAGGGAAGAAAAGACACTGTGGACTACAAAATATCTCTTTTCTTTAGTCTACTTTTAAACTTAAAAGTTTATTAGCACCAAAATCATATATATCCATCCAATCATATTACTACACTTACACACACATTGTACCAAACTACTAAACACACACCTAAAGAGACAGAGAGACGGGGGGGGGGGGGGGAGAGGAACAGACAGTCTGACGATTGAGCCAAGAAAATTCCGCAAAGAGAGTTCTGTATAGGGTATCCCTCATCTCATTCCCGTTTTTATGTGCTTTGTGTGTGTGTGGCTTGTGAGGAAAGGAGAAAAAGCAAGACAAATCATTTTTTGAGTTGTAAAAACTCGGCACTTAAAATTATACGATCAGTCTCTGTCCCTGTTTCATTTAGATACCAAAATCTACTCAAGTAGTACATGTATACACTACGCATGGAAAGGAAAAGAGAAAAACCCACATAGTATTATCAATCTGCTTCTACTTAGACAGTCCGGAACTAACAGCATTAACTTTTTTCTCTCTACTAATCCATGGTCATCCCCCCAGCTACACATATGTCATGTACAATTATCCAAAGGCACGCGCTCAACAAAATATTTTGCAATAACATTATTACTATAAGGATGTAAAAGTACAAAAAAAATAATTTGACATTTACAGTTGACACGGTCAAGAGCACCAGGAATTCCCGCTCCATCCCTCCTTCACTTCATAGTTAATTCGTGTTTGGTCGCTTACCTACTTGAGTTGAGTTGTCTTTTTCCAGTGTTACTATTTGGACGGAGTTGACTAAAGAGTTTTAATATAATTTCACATAATACCTACTAAATTAACATGTAAGATCAGGATGAAAATATAGTGGAGTAGCATAAAAGTCAAAATCACAAATTCATAGAATGACACGAAGGAAAGTCATATTCATGGGGGCTTATAATGCTGGTTTGGTAAATTTTGTACTTTGTAGAATGACACACAAGTGTGTCGAGATGATTCATTGAGTTCACCTGGCATTTGATAGTAGGTATTAACCATAAAGCTGGAGGTAAAAAACTTTGCACGAATGTTGGGAAGAAGGTTTAAATCTAAATCATACATATTGAGCATGTACATATCAATAGCACTCATTTTTATCCATTTATCAATTAATTCCACGTACTTGATAATTTATCATTGTAGCATTAGAAGTAGGTACTCAACGACTCCCATTTCGTATTTCTTTCCAGGTACAACATGGTTGGACGCTATTGTTGCTGTTGTTGGGAATTCAACTCTCGGATATTCATGCAAATCAAGCAATTTTCCCTGATAAAAAACGCCTTCTCATGAGAATACATATGCAGTTTCGAAGTAAATTATGTATGCTAATGATCCCACCTACTACTTATTATTCTTGCATACAAGGAACAATCTTTTTCAAAATTCCATTCAATAAACACGACCATCCCCTTGTCAATACTTTCCAATATGTGACATATTTGTATTAAATTCTTTAATGTATGTATGAGGAGAGGAGGTGAGAAGAGATGGGGACAGACAAACAAACACAGAATTTGGGAGAATCCATAAAGTTTCTTTTAACAACTGTAGCGCTGGAAGTGTATATGATAATAAACTCATAAGGCAGTAAACTGTTGACATTAAGATATAGAGGACTACAATCCCAATAATAAAATCCCAGCTGAATTGTTTTTGTGACTCCTCACACTAGTAGGTATGTACATTGACGTTGAAGTAGAACATTCATTTCAAATAAACCGAACGAAGTCCGCCACCGTTAAAAGAAAACAAGTTTCCGAGTTTCGATAACTATACAAAGGGACAACAAGGGAGAAACATTGAATGCTTTGATCATACTGGATATCTACACCCCTCCTTTCCTTCCTCACACTCAATCACAAGTTTGATGATTTCATCCACCTTTATAAAATAAAAATCTACCGCACAAATGTATTAGTGTATTTATGTGTGTGTGACTAGTCTTTGTGGTTTAAAAATATAGTTAAAACCTTTATACCTACGCCTACATACTATACGGTATATATGTCGCAGCCCAGGGTGGGGCTAGTCCATGGTGGGGCCGTACCCCTACTGGCCTACGCCTTGGCGGATAGCCACCATGGACTAGTCCACGGTGGCTAGTCCATGGTGGGTACCCTCATTCATTCTTTGCATTAGCCTTAGGCATTAGTGGCCTTAGTCAAAAACTTTCTATGCGTATTTAGCCGTTTTTCTTACTGTTTATGATTTTTTAATGTACGAGTGATTCTAGATTAGTGGTTTTTTACATCTTTTTATTAACACACAAATTAAATTTACCTTATAGTACAAATTTACAACTGATTTAAACCAAAATGCTGTGCATTTTAGCTGCTCACCAATTTGAATTTACTTATTAACAATCATTAATATTTGCACACACAACCTTAGGATGACACTTAGTTCCACATTAAATTTTTTCTTTTTTACATGGACATCTTCTTGATTCGCAAGCAGTCTTTTTTTTATTTTTCCTACAAAAACAGATCGATTTTGGTATATCGTCAATGGAGTTTGAAGCTCCAGAATAAGACGAAACGGACCGACAAGCTTTAATTAAAGGGATTACAGTGGGATTTTCAGGAAAGTCGACAGCATTTCCGGTCCACGAAGAAAGTCGATCTTTGTGTATCAATGTTGCTATCATACCACTCTGACTTTGAACTTGCACATTATCACTCTCGTTGATACTAATCACTTTGCATTGCAAATTTCGCGGGAAAGTGTTTGATCGGTCAACTCGGGCCATTGGCAAAGATACAGTGTTTCCTACCTTGATGTTACTTGTATTTTTTGTTTTGTTATACCGGTCACCCTGCCTGTCCCTATCTTGTAAATATGAAAGGAAAGCAGGTAATCGAATCCGAATGGCGAACGTATATGGACCTAAATTTTCTGTGGCCAATGTTTTTGGCCAAAAAATAAAATTGCCAATTTTAATAGGGACATTCTGGGTATAACGACAGTCATCATTTGACACAACTCTTATGACATGAAAACAAACAAAACCAGCATGTGGAGGACTCCCTGTGACCTCATTTGCCTCAACAAATTTTCAACAGCCCATATTTTTGGTGGACTTTTTTCATACAAATCCCAAGGCTGAGCATTGGAATTTTGTAGAGACGGAGGAGCGGGCGTCACAAACAAAAATTTCTGAGGGAATGGAGCACTCAGATGAACTATTGTTGTCATTCACAATAGTGAGTGATTGAGGGATTGTATTTTCCACCAGGTTGTCAGTTATGGAAGAGGTTGAAGGACCATATGGACTTTGCCCCTCTTCACTTTCATCTGCTGACTCTATTCCGTCATTGTTACATGGAATTGTACGTGGTCTTCTTGCAAGCATGACTTCAAACGGAGTTGACTTGATGGTCGTGGGGTAACCAATGTTTATTTCATAAACTAACATTGATAAGGATTTGACCCATCCTTGACCTTTCTCCTGCATATGAGCTCCAACTCTTTATTCCAACAGAGAATTTGCTCTTCCGATTAGTCTGTTTAAATAAAAAAAATTGTAAATAATTCACAAAACAACACACAAATGTGATTTGCAAACCTACCCATTGGTTTGACGATGTCTAGGAGCCGATCTTACTATTTTAGTAATAGGAAATTCATCATTCATCATTTGAACGAGGTTACTTCCAGTAAATTCGCCACCATTGTCCATTTGCAGTATTTGGCAGGGTCCAAATGTACGAAATATTGGCCTAAGGAAAGGACAAACAGTATCAAATTTTTTGTTTGGCAGTGCCTTCGCCCATGTAAATTTTGAAAAATGGCATTTGGCATGGACAATCCATTCCATGTCTCCATCAGGCGTGGACCTGAAATTATTTCATTTAATTACCAGGCTAATTAAATTTGACCTAGGGAGGGGGGTGGTATTAGTTCCGGAAAGTGACATGCAGCGCCAGCTACCGGATGACCTCAGAACTAGTCCCAACTTGTCCCTTTAGGTCTAAGGTCATCCGGTAGATGGCGCTGCATGTCACTTTTCTTTTTTTTTTTCTTTTTTTTTTGGTACTACCCCTTATTTTGATTTTCAAAATTAATCTTTGTTCAATTTTATCAATTACCTCATATCTATTAATTCGACTTGGATTCTTTACATGGGACCCTTGGAATATATGGGAATACCAGCAATAGGCTTGGGTAAGGACTTTCGTGA
The DNA here is from genome assembly GCA_009870185.1 of Pygmarrhopalites habei. Lineage (NCBI taxonomy): Eukaryota > Metazoa > Arthropoda > Collembola > Symphypleona > Arrhopalitidae > Pygmarrhopalites > Pygmarrhopalites habei. The sequence goes on along the minus strand of WJFB01000282.1, from coordinate 7,879 downwards.
ACAGCAAATGTTGCATTTTGAAATGTATTCTGCAACTAGGGATTTGGGCACATAATGGTATGTTGCTTGTAATTTTTTCAAGGTGGTGTCCCTGCCACCGTGACCTAAGATATTAATTATTTTTCAAACCATCTAGAATATTAAGCAAAATATTTGTAATATCGAATTACGATTTAAATTACAGTTGTGAGTTTTTACCTTTATTATCATGAGTGTCCTTCAAGATTTTTGGAAGATCTTCCCAACAAAGAATTTGACGCTGAGTTTCTCTGTGTACGACGACAGAATGGTCACCAACAAAATGCTAGCAAAAAGAACTCCCTAATTTTCTTTTTAGGTCCTGGTGCAAGTTGGCTTTTTCCCTGTAAAACTTTTTTATTTCGTCGTATTTTTTCCTACTTGGAAATATCCTATTTTTTCTGAATTTGATGTCATTTACAAATGATTGAACAAAATTATAAAAAGTTTCGTCTGTAGATTGAGCCATTTTGTGAATGTGGCGTGGACAGTGCTCGTTGTGGATTATTATTACAGCAACGAGTTGATGGAAAATGTCTCAAACCCTTGGAGGTTTGACTAAAGGGCTTGTTCTTTGGAATGCATGAGTCATTTGACAGGAATCGAAAAATAATCCTTTTGGTGACGAACTAATAAGGTCTTTCTTTTTTTACTAATGCCCAAGGCTAATGTGAAGAATGAATGGGTACCCACCATGGACTAGCCACCGTGGACTAGTCCATGGTGGCTACCCGCGAAGGCCTAGGCCAGTAGGGGTATAGCCCCGCCATGGACTAGCCCCACCCTGGGCTGCGACATATATGCTATACGATTAAAGTAAATCATCATCACTTTTCCCTGTCCTCCTCCAATTCTCTCTACCTTTACTCTTGTTCCAACTTTGACTCTTTGACTTTGCTTTATCACTATTACAATCCCCCAGGTTCAAAAAAGTGCTACCAAACAATTGTACAACCCACAAAGCCTATCTGGAGAGATTTAAAGGATTTCGAAAGGAATATATAAATATATACATAGTCACACTCATAAATATCACTACACAAATCTACTACTTATTTTGTTTAGTGTTTGCAAACCGTTGATATAGACAAATAGATGGGAACATTGACAGCCTCTCACCTGAGTTAACAGAGTCGCAGTACATACAGTAATATCTTTTCCTAGACGGCAACGCAACCATTTAATAATAATGCTGATGCTACAAGTGTAGTGTATTTACATTGGCATATACCAACACTTATATGCAGACAAGTAACAACAGACAAAAAATGTGAATTCGGAACCTTTTTTTGTAGTCAGAGAGGAAGGATGTAACAGAGTTAATTGTAACTTTGTGCATGTATGCAAGCAAACTAGGTACCTATATATAAAGTACACAAGAGAAAATCTGTAATAGTTACATCCAACTCATTGTACAAAGCATATAGTACTACAATAAAATATGATCATTTTTTAAGGTGTGCGGAAGGAAGAGAGAAAGAAATGAATTAATGAGAGCCCAAAGGACCAGATGATGATGACCTTCTTTGAGTTGAACTTGGAATTGAAAATCTACCTCCTCCTCCTCTACATTACAATATTGTGTGCTTCACGTTCTGCACCATCACTACCACCAAACAACACCAACTATCACCTAACACACACACACTCTCTCTCTTCACACACTAACACACACTCTCTCTCTCTTCACACACAAACACACACAGTGTCTTTTGTATTGGCACATTTGCTTCTCATTTCATTTCCCTGAATTTCCAATGAGCTTCCTCAGCCTTGAGTCAGACCATTGCTGTTCCCAAACAGTTGACCTCGTCATCGTCCATTCTCATGCTATATATGTACAATGTAGGTAATATCAAAATCTCTTCAGCCCAAATACAAAAAAACACGAAAATCTTACTTTTAAAATATTATTATTATTATAGAACAGATAAAAGAGGACGAAAAAAATTCAGTTTTCAATCCCTCTCTCTACACATTTACTTCTCTATTCCTTCCGACTATCTGTGGAATAATAATACAAGACAAGAAAAGTGTGATTGTGTAATGGCAAATGGAATATATGTGACGACGACAAGCACAATCACCTTTCATTTTTTTTCCTCTCTCTCCCCCTTTCTGTCAGTCACTGGGTTTCTTGAGGTTCTATACAGCATACTGTATAGTCTAAGACATTTTACATGGTAGTGTGACTGTCTACACATATCAATCCCAATTATCAATCATACTCTAGTATAATATATGTATAATCAACTTCCCCTACATTCGTGTGTGCTCCTTCTTCTTCTGGTTCTAGTGGCTGACATTGACTTTGTCGTTACGCTACACTTTGTTTCCTGTACTAGCATTTTTCCCCTCTTCCCTCCCTCCATCTCTTCATTTTTCTATCACAATTCCAATCACAAAAATCAAATCACAGACTACACTACTCGGAAAACACAATACATATTACTACTATTATACAATACACACACCTCAATGTGCCTCTATACAATACATGATGGGCTAAATGATTCCAAAGAAAAGCCCTTGACTTTTTTCTCTATAAATATATGACATCCTCCAGTTCTCCTTGAAGCTCCATAAACCATAAACCCAAGTATCATATTACAAAATCCTTTCTTCTTTGCATGCATACACAATATATGCAGACGGTGAAATCTTAAATGTCCTTTAACTTTGTAGTCTCCTCCCTATCCAAACAACCAGCACACATGGTTGAGTCAAAGTTGAAGCACAATTGTGATCAGTAAAGGTCACCTTTTTAAATTCACACGAACACACATGTGGAGGATTAGGATAGGCAGTTGCAGGTAAGTAAATAATGTTGTTTATAAAATATAAAATCCAGTGACTAGGACATGCAACTACTTAATTTCAGTTTTTTTCTATCTCTTTCTCTCAATAACATCCTCAACTTCCATATCCTACCTCCATATATTTTACAGTGCGGACATGGAAATAATAATCATAATAAAAAATGTAGATAATAAATTTAGTACTAAGAGATTATAATTATATGTTGTGTACTCCATCCATCATATATTTGACTCCGACTTGAGACTTAGTATGCTTGTACACGTGTGAGAAACTGTGCCAGAGAGGAAATAATTACTTGACTTGGATTCTAAATACTACTGGTTGGTTTCTAAGGTCAACAATCTGTAGTACGGAGAGTGAGAGAGAGAGAGAAAAAGCTGTCCACGTAACCATCCCCTCTGTTATTTATCTTGTCGTATGCATAACATGAACATACGAGTCCCTACACAAGTCCTTTTCGTTTAACAGACTAAATGCAAGCATGAGAGGGAAAACTTTTAACAACAGCAACATAATGACACAGACTAATCAACCAAGAAGCCTCATGGGAGGTATTTAGCATGGCAAATACATTTGCTTCAAATTCAATGCTTTCGTCGTCCGGTGTCTTGGTACACACCCTACCATATAATCACAGTCAAATTAATCTAATATGCAACTTACATTTAATAACAGTCGGGATTATCTATTTGTACGACTCAAAATATACAGATCACTCTCGGAGCCATTATAAGCTCGTACTATTTTTATTTACATGTGGATTTATTTTCTGTCCTGAGAACATTTTTTTAAAAATTGGATTCTTCCTCAACTCTTTCCGTGTCATAAATGTTGTGATTTCCTGTTCGAAACACACTAGGTAGCACATTCCCACTCAACACATGCATGATATGTATATATATCATACATCCACCTTTGATCATCTATCAGTTGCCATGTGCATGTATTAGAAATGATACTAACTTCTTATCTTTTTAACGACATCCATGTGAATACTAAATGAGGGGCTGCTATCAAAAAATTTACCTAAACTGTACTCAACATTATGAGAATCTGATTCAGCAGTCTAAATATTCATTGATTATCATGATTTATTGAATTACTACAACAACTACTACTACTCGCGTGGAGGAGGAGAGAGAGGCACGAGAGAATCATTTGCAAGAAATTTGTAGACCACATGAAAATGTATTGAACACTTGGATTCCGCGTGGAACCAAAAATCCCTGTGAGTCCATAGGTAAGTCATCTTGAACGATCATCCTGCCCAGCATGTTATTATATAAGGCACATAAGAACAAAAATGCGATTAGAAAAGAGTTTGACTCCAAAGTTCGGATTACGTTTCCTTTTTTTTACCACACCGTGTCAATTTACACACACACACAATGAATGAAATGTGTACCGTGGATTGCTTCATCCGTCGTTTTATAAAATCAAATATCTAGGATTATTATTATCCAGCAACACAGAAGGAAAGAACCAACCACCTTCGGCAGCATCGTATGGTTAGTAAAGATTTGGAGAAAAAAAAATTACGAAACTGATAAATACATAGATAAAAAACAAACAGTGTTCTCTTCACTGGGCAAAAACATCACAATATTGGATATTTCATCAGTTTCTCATATTTTGATCAATGAATACTCTAAAATATTTATCCAGAAAAATTTGTCCTGTGTGTACATAGAGAGAGAGAGAGAGAGAGAGAGAGAGAGAGAGAGAGAGAGAAAGAGAGACAGGGCAAACAAGATAGGAGATCATGCAAGACTTGCATAAAGAAGGAAATCTGTCTCCATGTACTTTTTAGTACTGGAGTGTGTGCTAGTGTTTTTTTCTCACAGGACTACTCAATTTTCACTCATTGCATTTTTTAATTCATTACATTACAATACTCACACACACATAGCTTAATTTACGGTGGACATCGTGTACGCATTAGTTAATCACAACCTAGTCATCTCCTTCTGCTCGCTCAAAGTATCATGGTGAAATTCATGCTTCATCTCATTCCTTTTGGCTGAGTTGACAGTTCTTAAATCAAGTTTCATTGATTTCCCCATTTTTTTGCATGTTTGTTGATGGCCACTCATTTAGTGTCATGTCAGAGACACAGAGAGAAAAAAACTAGGAAGATTAAAGACTTATTTTAAGAAATATATAGCAAATGTTTGGCTTAAACTTTTTAAGCTACGACGCACCGAAACACTCCTGACTGCTAACTGCAAATCATTTGCTGAGGTAGCAGTAATAATGATATCTAATATTTTTCATCCTGATCTGTTTATATTTGCCATTAAGCACACACACGCACATAAACATGATAATATTGGCTTAAATGTGATGGTCTACGTGGTATCGTCGACATTGAATGACATGTGTACTGATCAAAATCATAAAAAAATTGACTTGTCTCTATATTATGTACTAGGTGTAAACATTAATAAACATTGAGAGCTGAAATATTTTTTAAAAAATCTTTTCTTCACAACATGACAATCAAAATTGAACATGGACAGAACATACTTGTTAGATTAGTTACATTTAAGAAAATCCTATGCAACTCATGAATGGAATGTTTTTTGTATCTACGTAAATCTAATTAAAAATTATATCTTGCATAAACATTTCCTCAATAATTCTCCCTCACACTCTTACGCTCGAGATCACTTGACCCTTAGCATAACATCAACATCAAATCATTCAAGTTCCGTCTCTTTACATACAGAAAATGGAGGAGATCAAATAAATGGAGACAATTTAATTTTTATAGTGTCTTCAATTCTAAAGACGGTCAAATAATTAATTCTCCCTCTCACACACACAGTGTCGGAAGTCATTGAAAGAGGAAAATCATTTCAGCTTTTTTAGTAGTGTCAAAAAATTGAGAGCAAACATTGCTTCTGCTGAATTGATCCTTCAATTTTGTCCTCATCGACGGTACAGTACACACATGAATCGTTTCATCTATCGCCTAACCCCAATAGAACGTGGAAAAATAATAAAAGTATGGTGAGGACGTGGAGCCTAGCTGTACTCTGTATGTACCAAATGTTCTTCATTTGAAGGTATTATCGTAATCTCAATACCACCACAACTGACATTATAACTTTTATATAGTTGGTGTTTAGCTGTTGACTTCCTGTACATCATCCCTCATCCATATAACTTTGAATATCAACAACTTTATACTCTAGTTCTTGGTCTCTCTTGAGATTTCACTCGTCGTCGTCAATATCCAAATATCCATGCATTACTTTGCCTGCAATTTTTCAATTGCCTAAACCCTTCCATCCCATGTGATAATTTCATTCGATTGTGTACATACACAGAAAACATATGATGAACAAGGCTGTCCTAGACTAAACTAGAACTGACCGACGAGGAGAGAGTTGATATGGATTTATATAAACATTGAAACTTTGTGTAAAGTAAAAGGATTTATGGAAAAAGGTCGGTCAAGAGAGAGAGAGAGATGAAAGATAAAATAGTGCTGACCAATGTCCCGTCAGTGTCCAAGTCAGACCATACTATACTATTATTTGTTGTCGTTGTTAGAGACGATTCAAGGACATAATTTACATACATATCTTTTACTCATCACAACGACAGCTACACATCATAGTTCACACAAAAAGACTGAACCAGGATCCTTTACTTAATATGCAATTGAATCATCTATGTGTGTAAATGATAAATATATAATATATTGATATTCCTAAGAAAAGACTTAAAAAATGTTGTTGAGTCGCAGCAACACCACCACCACTCTCTCTCAAAAACAGACAACCTCATAATTGTCAACACACGCACAAGATCATATTTATACATATACCTGTACTGCGCTCACCCTTTAGCCAGAATCGTGTAAAAATAAGTACGTAGAGCTCTGACTTCCTAAACGTTGGAGTCTTAATCACTTCGATTTCTCAACAGTTTACTCACATGATAGCAGAACTATCACAGACATATTTAATTATGTATATTGAGAATAAGAGTCGTATTAAAATTGATATTTTAGATTGTGAATTTACGTCACAGTCACAACATCTTTGGTACAATATTAATTAACTTATTTTTTATCATTTTCTTATTAAATGATTTGTCATTATTCTCAATAATGAAACTAAGCTCTAAAATACGCTAACACATTTACCGTCAACCAACATATGTGAACAAATTAACTAGATCTTTCAAGTTTCGTACGAAATGACAACAACAATAACAACAGATAAAGTTGTAGAGATGCCGAAATAATAAAAAAAAAATGACAAAAAAATGTGCGAAAAATTTCAACAACAATATAATGATTGACAAAATTAGAAACTCGTCCCTGTTTAACTACGAATAGTTTTACATGATTATGGAAGGGTACTTTGAAAATTAGTCGTAAAATGAGTCTGACTGCATACGAAGCACCCTTATCGGACCTTGCATCATTCAGTTGCTCAATAGAATATTGACAATATTGTATAATATGGCGACATTTTAAGTATGCGTGAATGCGGCAAGATACAGAGAAGGGGTGAATTAAGTCAAGGAAATATGTGCACATTTTTATACCCTAATCCAATCGATCATCTTCCACTTACATATGCACAGACACTGTCTGCAAAGAGAGAAAAAATTTTTGCAGGGTCATTTCTAATACAGCGTCCTCCAGGCCTAAAATAGCAGCAAAATTTTTATATGAAATCTTAAGATTCGTTTCAAGACTACATCGGAATTCTTTCATCGACCAAATGGTAGAGTCGAAAGAGAAAGACTTTGCTTGGTCAGGGAGTACAAGCTGACATAATATATTTGCCTAAAAACAACAACAAAGGTACAGTCACCTTACTTAAATACACAGTATAACTAATTAGAGAAAGAGAGAAAAATATATTATAATGTAGAAACTGTCTACAGTCATTTACCTACCCCAATGAAGAACAGAATAATAAATGGTACTTAGCTCTCGTGTGTTGTGTGTATATATATAGCTCAAATAATCCATAAAATGAGCTTCTCCATTTCCTGTTTAAAATTATGTATGCATATG
>WJFB01000281.1:0-76373 GCA_009870185.1 Pygmarrhopalites habei | reverse complement strand
CAAGAAGATTGTACATAGCAAATATATTATCATTAAATTAATTTGTATATATAAACAAGTGTATGTGGCTTTTTTCCATTTTTGGGTTGGGTCGGGTCGGGTCGGGTTGGGTTGGGTTTGCATGGGTTGTGGGTGGGTTTGGGTTCTCAAATTTTCATTTTGACCGTCTCTACTACAAATACAACACAATACATCATATTTCATATTCCTGGCTATAATATAATATTATATCACTATCACTATCAAGACAAACACAAACTTGACTGACTCGCATTTAGTTTATCTGCATCTGGATTCTCTTCCTTGAAACATCTCAAGAGGAGGAGGAGGAGGAAGAAGTTTTAAACGGGGGCAAAGAAGGGTTGATCGGTTTCAGTTTCATCCCAGAGTTTACTCTTTACTGCCGATGCTGAGACAGAGATGTGTTTAGAAGAAGAGATAAAAACAGGGCCAGGTCCAGAGACAGAGAGAACTGAAACATTAAACAGTTCAAAAAATCAGATCACACACACACATATCTCGATCCTACCCACCACCACCACCACAACAGAAGGCTTCTACAGATACTTGTGCGGAAAACAAGGAGACAAGTTGAGATACAAAGAGGCTTAACACACACACACACAATAGAATAGTGTGTATACTGTATTGACTAAGGGGTACAAGATGAGAAGAGAGGGAGAAGACGGCCACCACACACACAAACACACAACCATTGCATTATATTATACAATGTAAAGAAATACTACACACACACACAGAGGAGACAGACGGAGTACCCTCACACATGCCTTGAGCTTCAGGTTTGTTGGTTGGTTGAAGCAGTCTTGAATGAAACTTGGACTAGTGAGGAACGCTGAGAGTTTTTATTGCAGTTACACACACACACACAGTCTTCTCATCGTCTTCGTCTCTCATGTGTCATATAACATGTGTGTGTAGTATAATCGAGAGAGGAGATACTTGGTAGTGTGTGTTTTACTGTGAAAAAATTATGTGTTACTCTCTCGCCCTGCATCATCTGTACTAATATCTACAAGAGGGAATAATCAGGAGAGAAATTATTATCTTCGAATTTCATAAATCTACATAGGTAATATCGTAGTGAAAAAAGTATGTTATTAACTATATCACAGGACTGACTCACCAAAGAGGAGTGGAAGGAGTTGAGTGTGTGATTAATATTTTATCAAAATAAAAAAAACTTGTATTGTGTTGTTTGAAGAAGTAATAATTAATAATTTGTGCAATTTTTCATCATTGTGTGTGCACTGTATACCTTGGAAGAAGAGAAGAAGGAGAATCTGAAGAAGTGAGGCAGGGAACATTGTTTCAGGATCTCTGAGAATTGACTCAAATTTGCATCTTTTGAGAAGCAGTCAAGTTTCTCCCTATTGTTTTCCGTTGTACTTTACAGGTAATTATTATTATTGTGTCGTATCCTTTTGAATTCATCCATCCTCCTCCTCCGTCATTGATAAACAACAAGTAGTTGGTAGCAGATAGTTGACACCACAGTGCTGTAATATAGAATTAAAATACCAAGATGTATTATATGTTAGCAGTTCGTTTCGTAGTAAATAGTAGTAGTACAGTCATTTGCATATTACTCATTCTCTCCCTCCTTAACACATAAAACATAACACAAAACACAAACAGCGAGGAACAGAACATAACACACTGAATTAGGGGTTGTAATAGACATAAACGAGCTTACATGAGGACAAGGTTAACAAGTATATAGGAATAAGTACGTCGTACACAGAGAAAGAGGACCAATACTAGGTAGTAGTTATTGTAAAAAAAGTAAGTGTAAACATTAATTGTATAATTTTAAACGGTATAAAGCCAAGCATGGATGATGACTGATCAACCCTACTGCTTGTTGTTGATGGATGATTATTACTTACTATTATCAGTATTACACAACATGAGGACAAAAGAACTGTACAATACATACACCTAGAAAAGTATCAGTCATTTGTAGTTTGCTATGTACAATTCATCAAGAGAAGGACCACTGTTATTGATATTACTATGATGATGATTAAAATCATCCTGATCATTTCAAAAATGTACTTTGAAAAAAATACCACCTTTGACCTTGCACATGTATATTGTATTCCCTTTTTTGCATCTTTCACAGGGCACCTGTTGTTTCATTCCTGAGAGTATAACAACAACCAACAACATTGAACTGTGTATTGTAGTATAACTTTAACTTGGAGATCCAAAAACATCTGAGTAAAGAGAGAGACTCGACCTGCCTGCTGGTGCTCCTATCCCTGTCGTCGTCACTTGTCGTCCTGTATTATTATTATTCTAAAAGTTCTCTGAGTGATACTCCAAGGATATTTTTTTTCCTTCGTCCGTCCGTCGTCGTCACAAACAAGTCCAAAAAATCTATTGTGTGTGTGATATGTATAATAACAAGAGGGGAGTGACGATCCAAATGTACCTGCACACACACACACTGAATCGTATCATGTCATAAAAATGTGAATTTAGTGAGAATGTGAAATTAAATTGATATAATTATCGTACTCTGTGGATGTGTGGTAATCCTCTAACGACGTTGTATGTACAGAAACCCATTTTTATTGTCCTCTTTCTTCACACGAACGAACAAGTTCAACCTGACTGAACACCACACACACATGACACAATCTGTCAATCAAAACGGTTGTGTCGAGTGAATTTTCCCCTGAAACACTGTAATCAACAAGACACACACAACATTATTTTAAGTGTACAAGTTAAAGTTTCGGTAAAACTACTTTGGTTGACAAGTAACAGTGAGAAAAGCTTACCTTTGTCGTGTACGAGAAGACAAGAAAATCAAGTAGTAAATAGTGAGGGGTAAATAATATTTTGTGTCCAGAAAAACAACAACAGAGAAGTGGAGTCGTCGACCAAAAGATGTTTTTCTCAAAAGGTCTACTTACTCACTAAATTCCAACTGGAGTGTCCAACTGGAGAAGAAGAAATTTATGACCAAAATGGAGTTATTAAGATTCGAACCAAATCACACAACAATAATAATAATAACGAGACAAAAAAGTTGAAAGTTGAAAAGGCAAAAATTTTCTCACCACATGAAGTCGGATCAAAGGCGCCATAATAAAAGAGACAGACCCTTTTCAGTACATTTTTTCGCCAAGTGACACTCAGGATCCACCTTTTCTTCAGTGTGATGTTCATCATCATCTTTACAAAGTGTCCATCTCATGCTGGTAGGGAATTTGAAGGACACTAAAAAATAAAAAGAATTTTTTCAAAAAAAAAAAAAAATTTCCACCTTACCCCGGACGGTGTCCAAAAGTTGACCTGTCAATTCATCAAAACAACATTATTGCGAGTCCGCGGAGGAAACACTTTAAGTGCCTAAACTTGTTCTCTAACCTGAGAGAGAGAAAGACTTTGTGGGTTTAGATAAATACAATTTTTTCTTCATTTTTGTGGAGTTCCGTTAGCATCCTTTAACTTTTTTTTGCCATTTTATGTGGATGACGATGTGCCATATCTTAACTGTTGAGTGAAAATCAATTGGGAAATAATATTGTGTGTCCTTTATCATAGGTTGACATCACTAGAGGAGAAGTGTGTTTACTGTATTATGTGATGTAAAATAAAAATGTGAGGGATGAGAAAACTATAAAGTTTAACTTACTAAAAGCTCACAGTTGTTTAATATTCCAACATTTTCAAGTTTTTACCTTTTACATAATCCTCAAATTTTCTCTCGTCCTCTTCTCTGTGTCATTACATTTATCCTCTTTTCACGAAGAACACACACATATACCCAGTGAAGGAAGAATTTGATTTACACATTAACATTAAAGTGTCACGCTGTTCAATTTTCTCCTTTGTCTCTCTTAAAAGGACACTCTTCTTGTTGTTGTTGTGATTGTTGTATACATCAGGAAACATTCTCTCTCGTGTCCATCATAAACATTCACAAAGTGTCCACGTCTGGATTCCGGATGTTCAGTATCAACAACAAGAAGAAAATTTGTACATTTTGGATGTAAATATTTCCTGGACCTCAGTCAGTGTCTACTCTGGGGCATCATCATCAAAATAAACAATCCTCAACGACAAAAAAGGAAGAAGAAAAAAAACCCATCATGTTCCTCGTGTCAGTACTCCAGGTAAATCCATTTTACTTTCTCTATCCTTCATATTTCTTTAAAAATAATAATAAAGTTGAGGAAAAGAAAACAAACCCTCCAATTTTGATAGTCATTTAAAGCGTTAAAGTCCCTCATTGATTTAAAAGGTCATCATCTTCCCTCACCCATAATTTATGGATATTTTGACTGTTCTCGACTAATCATCATCTTTTTCTCTCGGCTGTCTCACCTTAATTATAAAGATAATATTGACCTCAATCCATTTTATATACCTACATCGTCCAGCCCTTCTTATTCCCTCCCTCCAAGAAAAAACAGCCGTACTTTTCCAGTGAAAACAAATAAAATCCTCTGGACCAAAAACCACATGTGTACTATTTATAAAGGACTCTTGAAATGGACAGTGAACAACAATACAATGGACTCTTTAATGAGTGAAGGGGAAAGCGGCTCGTACTTACTTATGTGTTGTTGTTGTTATTGTTGTACATAATATTAATCATCCCGAGTTTCCCAGCTGGACACGACCCATACTTCATATCCATATGATAATAATAGTAAAAAACTTTTGCCCTTCCAGCCAATTATAAGTGGTGAGTGAGTGTGTGTGTGTGTGTGTGTGTGTGTGTGTGTGTAGATTACAACACACACCGTCCATAAAACTCAAATACTAGTAAATACATATAATATTATAAGTGTGTACAAGGAAAAGCACAAGAATTCCCTTTTTACACTCGAAAAGAAGAAACGTGTACAAGAAGTATGATGATGATTATTCAGTGTTGTGCATATTGTTACAACTTACGTAAGTAATGGGAGGAGGATGATGTTATTAGATGAGATGAGAGAGAGTCAGTTGTTCCAAATCTTGGGCTTTTAACTAAAGGATAGGTTATTAGGTTCGGTGGACGTCTTAACTCATTTGTTTCTTACTCTTGTAAAAAAGATTAGTCCTCATTCTCCTTCTCTGGACATTTAACTCAAAAGTTGGGAGAGAGATGAGAAGCACACATGCATGTGTAGGATCTAGGAGGAACAACAACAACAAAAAACTATGAATGATATAAATATAACATATTCAGAGAGAGAGAGAGAGGTTGAGATTTTTCCTCTTGAGGTGTTTTTCCTCCTTCCCTCATCCACACATTATAACTTTTATGAAGTTTCTTATGACTATTTTTTCCAAGTAGGTATAATAAAGGGAAAAGAGATGAGGGAAGACTTTCAACAACAAGAGTAACAACTACTAGGTAAAGGTAGGCTCAAGCTATAAGATATTATGGTCGTTGGTCTGGTGGGTACTTGGGAAGTGTACGTATTTTTTCCATCCTCTCTTTTACCTTCAACTCTATTTTACCTGACCATGTTTCTTTTCCCTTTCGTTCCCTCCTCTGATCCTCCAACTTTTTTTTGGTACACAAGGATTGTGACCGTGTATAGCCACACACATAAAATCTTTTTATATACAGTAGTTTCAAAACATTGTATAACAATGTAGGCTCTCCGTACCTGGTCGTAGCCATAAGTATATATTGTATATCTGTATTTTTATCATCTCGAGGGTAGCCACTGCACTGCACGGTTTTTCATCCCTTTGGTCCATCTCCGTTCTAGTTAAGAGAAGAAGAGTGTTACCTATTCAGTTTTTACATCTTTCCCCTGTCAATATCCATCTGACCGTTCGTACATAGTATGTACTACATACAGACACAAATGCAAGGTGCATCTTTGAAAAATCTCTGCCTACACATGATAATGATCGTAATATAGCAGTCATCATTAATGGCAGGGTTTTCCGAGTACAACCTTCAAGGAAAAACGTTGTAAAAACCAAGAATCAACTCAACGGCCAAAAACCAATGGCTGCATGGCCACACCATCATCATCATCATCATTAGTCTTGACTGTGAGTCTCTCCATTGTAATAAACTGTGTACATTAGCATCTGGATTATCAGTCATCCAGTAGCCCCATTGACATTCCCATTGTTCAAAGTAGTAAACAGTTTTCTGGAATATTTTTAAATACTGTAGAATCCCTTTCTGTTCTAATCACTTTCTAGACCCCCAAAATAGCCAAGAATCCTAGGAATTTTTTAATGTCAATTATTATTGGGCTTCACCCTCTCAGAATCTAAACGTGTTCTAATTTTAAACAATTTTTCATGAAACATTTTCATCCTATTTCACAGAAGAATAAAAGAAACCCGGGTACGATGTGAGATGAGCACAGTAAGATAATATTCCTTACCTTCACAACAAAATGGAGAATTGAATAAAGCAGACTATAAAGAGTTTCATTATGGGAACCAATTAAGTCCATTTTGTTCCTCTCTCTCCTGTTTTTCGTGATTGAATCGGTTGAATAGACTAAGGAATAATTACGGGGCTTCTTGTTACGCCTCATTAGCCCACACTCAAAGAGGTGTGTGTCGTGTGTGTCTACAGAGAGAGAGAGAGAGAGAGAGGGACAGGCCATGGTACTTAATCTTTTTATGGTAAAATACTGTTGGAGACTCAAATCACACACTACACAAAAGTGTGTATGGGTTAAAACTCTTAATGTGAATATAAATACAGAGTGTGTAAAAATAGGAGGGATATCATTAACAATTTCTACAAGACCATCTCCACGCATCGTACATACTTACCTGTTGAAACAAAGGTCAAATCCATAGGGGTTTGTATCTCCGGTCTCCTTTTCCACTGTCTCACTACCTCCTTCGAGAAACAAAGAATTTGGTTCAAAAAATGAACAGACACAATCAACAATAATAAAAATTTTCCCATGTAAAAAATTGGAAAAATCCATACAAGAGGAGAGTCTGTGATGGAATTATGTAGACAATTGTTTCATTTCATACACGATGCCGCACCCCCTCCTCACAAATAACAATGTACAATAGTCATAATAATTATGAGGATCATGCAGTTACACAAAATATATTTTTATTACATACGGTATGTACGAAGGATGGGAATGAGAGAGAGATCCGTTTTCATTTTTAGGACGGACACAGACACACACAGGGAGAGACAACTTTTTGACTCCCCAAGTTAAGTAAAAGAGGAGGGAGACACACACAACCACCCAAACCAGCATTAAACGGCAGTGGAATTAAATGATTACAAAATAAATCAAGTCATAAAACAACCTTTTTAAAAATAAGTGTACATCCACAGTACACACATAATGTACAACATGGAGACTAGACACACACACACAGTATGCAGAATGTTAAGAAGCTCGTGATAAAAGGGACGACGACAAGAGTCAGAGGAATTATTTGCAATTATATTGCAAAATATGTACATAACTGTAGGACGAATGGTAATTATCATACATAATTTCTGCAAGTTGACAAGACTCTTTTTGTTGTCTCTCCTCTCTTGATGGCCTCTCTTCTTGAAGAACATTGTAAATCTCAGTCTCAAAGCAAAGTGACAGCTGACACACACACACACAGTCAGGTTCTACTGTAAAGTTCTGAAAACCAGCTCTCTTCCATAATTATGTCATGTTAAGTTGGGTATTATGTGGAGAGAGAGAGAGAAGAAGATGGGTAAATTTAAGGACATTATTTTTTTTCATTCAATTTTCTTTCCAAAAATTCTTGCTTGGATTCTTCTCTACTGAATAGTTGTGTACATCTTCATAAGAATAAGAACACGTTATTTTATAACGGCTACTGTGCTCAAATGTGGTGTGACTTGAGTTGAGGTTAAAAAGCAACGAATAAATTTAAATGTGAAATTCCAGATGCAGCCGTAGAGAGAGAGGGTGAGATTTGCAGTAAAAAAGGATCGGATTCACAATTTTCCCTTTAAAAAATGAAGAGAAGAAGAAGATGAGCCCACGTAATATTTTTAGTGCTTCCTTGAGACTTACCCCTAGGTTCTTTGGGAACATCATTAAATATTGAACAAGATCCTCTCTCTCTTCGACAATCATTGTGGTTGTGGTTGGTTTTGCAAAATTTTCTCTTCTCCTCTGACGAAGGGGCAGAAAAGACATTTAATTAGTTATGATAGTTTTTAGACATTGTGGTTGGCCCGGTTGAGAAAGGGATGATATATAAATTAAGATGAAATCTACAGACTCAAGAAATATTTGTCGAGTCCCACAAACACGACAGTCACAAAATGTGGTCTTCCTTGTATTTCTCCAGCATTTTTATTACTACGAAGAAGACAGTGTGTGTGTGTGTAGATTTTTTGTGAATAGAATTTTTTGACAGAATAACATTCTGTGGTCCTCCTCCTCCTCCATTCTTAGTCTGATCTTTGTCTCCTGGCCTCTCCCAACTCTCAACAAAGTTCAATCTCTTATGTGTGTGTGTGTACGTTAAATGAAAAGAGAAATAGTAAAAGACGTAACGTGCGTACAAGAAAGAAGACGAGAGTTAAATTTAAATGTGAACAGCCGGCTTTCTCTCTCTGGTTTTTTAAAGGATTTTGAACAATAAATTCATACAAATGGCGAACAGGGATAAAGTTTTTTAAGTTCAGAAAAGTGCAACGCTTCTCTCTCTCCCCTCATTGTGTGTGTGTTGTGTGTACAACTTGTAATAAGAATCCGTACTTATTATGAAAAGTACAGAATTTAGGCTAGAGATTGTATATTTTTCTTTTTTGGCCCAGCCTCTCTCTCTCTCCAACCAAAATGAATTGTAGTACTTATTTACACACACACACATGTACTTTTCTTTCGAAAATCCTTCTCTCTCTCCCTCACCTTTTCCTGTCTTTGTGGTTTTGCATTTTTTGGGGTTGTACACCCATCTAAATGGTTTCGTCTTCTATTTTTTTCTTCTCTCTCTCTATGAAAGATTTAATATGCTCCGTGGTGAAGACACACACACACACAATTTTGGCAGCAAGATGCAAGAGCACAATCTTCCGGGGGCTTCATTATCAAGAGGATTCAAAGAAGAGAGAGTAAAAATCAGGATGGAGAAAAAAGAATGTTGTAGGGCAAATGGAAAATATTTGAGAACAGTTTTTTAAAAAACGTTTTCCCCGTCCTCACAAATTCAGAAGAACAAAAAAATCTGAGAGATTTTTCCATTGTTTAAATTTTGAGAGGAAGAGTGTGGAATGTACGAGACTTTTTTTCTTTCAAAATATATTTATTTGTACAAGAAGACAAAAAAAAGGATTGAGGCCAGGCCACTTCTTCATTGAAGGATGATCATTTTTCTTTGCTCTTTTCCGATAAACAATTTGTCATCCTTAATTTAGTTTGAGTACATCTTTTAAATCTGTAAATTTTACAAATATATTTTTTGTCGGAGGGAATATTGTAGATATGACATATTACTTTATTTTTTCATTTTTTCTAAAAACCCTTCGACTCCTCTTTAACCACATTCAGTTGTGTGTGTGTCTCAGAGAAGAAGAAGATTGCAATAATAAATCATGTGGGAGGAACTCGTAAATTAGCACATAGATAAGATCTCTTTAATTTTTTCCCCTCTTTCTCTGTGACTCTTCAACCAAAAAACCACATATTTCAAGGGGGGGGGGGAATATGACAAAATGCAAATTTTGAGTGAGGGGAGGGGGCGAAATGGCAAATGTGTAAATTCTAGATTTATGAACCATCACACACACACAGACACTGGGACAGCGACAAAGGGAAAATGAGTTGGAGAATCATAATTTTTTTAAACAGGACACACATTATCATCACAAAATTTGAATTCTCCGAGAGTTTTTTTAGGCTGGGACATACACACATGGAAAATGAGAGGGACATGCTAAATAGCCCTTTTTCGACTGTTTTTTTGCTCATTTCTCATGTAGGAATTGAAGTTTGTGTCCTCTCTCTCTCTCTTTTATTTGTTTGTCTCTGACTACAATAAAAAATTTTGTAAGGCCGTAAAAGCTCTAAAAAATGCACCCGGGGTTCTAAAAAACGTTTTTCTGACACAAGAACCAGATTCCCTGGCTCTTTTTTCCTCTTTTACGGTGCACAATTGCATCTGCATATTTTACAGAGAGAATTGACAAAGAGAGCCTGGACACAATTTCCCTGTTGTGTACAAAGTACGGAATGAAATGTGGTTTTGTTAAAAATTTCTCCACGTTATCAGTCCTCATGTTTATGTCTATCTTCCTTTCTTCTCCTTGTTTCTTGTGTAAATCCATGTTTTCATTTCCATTTCATAAAACACCCAGAAGAAAAGACAAAGACGGAGGAGGAGGAGAGTTGAACTGTGTTTTTCTCCTTCCTGTTTTGTCATTAACTCGTTTCCCTCCCTCCTTTCTCTAAACAAAAGATCTTCCTGAGATGCTCCCATGCATCCCTGAATCCCCCTCTGTCCACTTTGTACTTAAATGTTTAGAGGATTAATACACTTGAGAGTGTATTTAACATCGTCTCTCTCTCTCTCCATGGTATAGTTACATAGAGCAAAGGATTGATCCTCTCTCTCTCTGTAATTTATGATTCATTACACAATCGTCTCGTTCGTAATTTACGAAAATGATGGCTGTTCTTTGGTTATATATTTTTTATATTTCATTTCCCTCTTCTTTTCTTTTCACCCTGGACCCAGGCGCAATGTAAAGAGAATCACGTAATAATTTATGACTAAATTTGAAACTCAAGGAAGGAATATTTTCACACCTCTTGGGTGGGTGAGAAGAATTCATAATTAGCAGCTAAGCCCGGTCTCACACACACTCACACACACACAAAGTCTCCCCCATTTGTTACATAATAGTACGGTGCGTAGAAAATTAACAAAAAAAATCCCCCTATCACACACACACAATACTCGTAGTCAAATTTTCCATTCATTTCCCCCCGTCTTCTTCCATGAATTTGAATTAACCAACTCTATAGTGGAGAATGGCTTCAACAAAAACAGAAGAATGCCAGAAAGTCTTTTTGATAGAGAGAAAGAGAGAGGGAAAAATTTGTCTAATAAAACTTTGATATATTAGAGAACACTCGGATTTCGACTGTCTGGCTGACTCTCGAGTTGGGCCAAAGACGACAAGAGAGGATGGGGGTGTGTATGACAAGTGACAACCGTTCACATCCAAAACTTGTCAACACATGCCTTTGTCATGTCACCGGTTGGAAGAACAAGCGGCGAAGAAAAGAGAGAGACACAAGACAGGAGCAGGCGGTAGTACAAGAAAGAAGAAGGGGAAAGTTTGCAAAAAAATATTTAATCCTATTCGCAAAAATTCTTTTGTTTTCCCTCCTTGTCATCTGTACACACGCTCACACAGATGTATTATACAAAGACAAAAGAGAGAGGAATTTAATGTATGTGCATATGAGTTCACCCAAATCCAAATTGAGAGTGACAGGGGCAACAAATGATTGTTGTGGATTTTTGAAAATTCACAAAAATTGGCACAGACAAATCTTTTTGAGTCTGGAGGAGGAGGGAAACTCTCACATTTTTAATATTCAGACTGACTGTGCAAAAAAAATTATTGTATCAATTGCACCGGAGAAAAAAAGGGGAAAAGTTGTTCATGTCAATTCCAGCTGCCATGTCAAAAGGCAGAAAGGGATTTGGGATTCGAATGACCTGACTCCATTTTCCTGTGGTCCTTGTGGACATTTTGGAATTTGAGGAGAGGGATTTTGAATTCCTGTTTTTTTTAATCTGTATGTATCTTTGTGTGTGTGTCCTCAACAAATTTCACATGTCATCTTGACTGTCTTGTCTGACTCTGGATCTCTCAGAGTGAATGTGTGTGTGTGTGAAGGGAGGGAGGATGGTCTACAAGGATCTAGGATGATGACAAAAGAGGAACGACAGACAGGAAAAAAGAGAGAAGACAATGGAACCATAATTTAATTATAGAATATAAGAAAAGAGGCTTTGCGGCTTGTGTGGAAAAAAATGTATTCTTTGCGTTATATTTTGTACTTGACAAGAATTTGTAATAGTGACACCGTGTCGGATCAAAACGGGACACACACACACACGGAAAAAATGTGACAGACCAGTGACAGGGACAATTTGATCAGGGACAGTTGTGTGAGGAGGACACACACAACTGGCGTGTCAAATTTCTTGGAAAAGTGAAGAATTTGCGAGAGTGCACACACATACAAAAAAATATTTTTTTGATAATATAGCTACACACACATCATGTCACAGGGTGTGTACTTTTTTCCGGTACATCATGATACAGTGGAGAAAGGTAGGGGTCAAAGTTCAGAATGAAATACAAAAATCATTATTGTTTTATTCTTTTGTAAATTTGAATAAGTTCGACGCCCCTCAGCCGATTAGCGATCCCTTCGGCGGAATCCAAGTCTTTAGTTCACAAATCTCCTGGTCTTATCAATTTTGCTCAATTTAATTCAGTGCTAAAACGAACTGAAATTTATTCCTTCGCTGAAATAAATTGTAAAATATTTGTCTTTAGTCGGAATGATCAAAAATAACATCCAAACAATCAACCTGTAATTTTGTGCAGGTTGAACGCCTCACAATTTTTCTAAAGCCGAGTTTGGGTCAACACCCATAAATAGATATTGATACAGGCTGATGGGTGCTGTGTTTCGCCAAAGTTACACAAATGAGTTAAAGAGTTGCACACGCAAACTACCTCTGTGTTTTATTTTAACATTGACATCCCCGTCGTGCCTTGTATTAATGAAGCAGATCAGTTTACGAGACAGGGAATTTGTCTTGCCATTTATAATCACAATTCCCCCCCTCTCTCTCCCTCGTCTCTCAATTCAAAGTGTAAATAATGAGTAACCTTTCCCAAGTCATTTTTCGTCTCCTTCACTATTTTACTTTTGCTGAAGGATTAGTTCATCATCATCTTCTGCTGCTGTGTGTGTGTGTGTGTATTAAAATTTTATATAATATCCGCCGAGAGGGAGAGAGAGATAAAAAAGAGAGAGATGAGATGGGAAATGATGAGCAGTCCATTGTTTACTTGTGTAAGTATTGTTGTTATTTATATTTATATCCTTTGGTCATCCTCACACTGCACCATACACACACACACACACACACTGTTGTGCAAAATACACACACCATCATAAGACATGATGCTGACTGTGACAAGGACAAATTTTTTTGACCTCCTCTCCTTCTCCTCCATCCTATTCTTGTGTTCTCCTCATTTCTTGTTCCTCTCTCTCTCTCCTCTTCTTCATCATGAGTCTTTATTTGGCTTGTACATTGTGTGTGTGTGTAGTTATATAAAAGTAGTCATCATGATTTTTCCCTCCTCTCAAAAATCTTTTTTCTTCTCTCTCTCTTTTCTGGCCATAATAATTGTGTCTGAAGTGTGATTGGAATTAAAATTAAGTTGTGGATTAGCACTGCCATAGGGTCTAATGCAAAAACACACACACATACATTGTACACACTCTCTCCTCAACAAATAGAGACACACACAGTCAAATAAACACACCTGTCTCTCTCCCTCTCTCCTTCAGGTACTCCATATTGTGCAAAAACTATATTACAATAATTGCAATGCCGTGCAGTCCACACAAGATCAGACACACTGCAAAAATTCCAGTGTGTGTTGTTGAATGACTTTTTGAGCAAATTATTAAATCAGCACTAGAACCATTCCATTGTTGTTTACTAGTGAGTGTGTGTGCATTAAAATTTTTTTTTCAGAATTCACAAAAAATTGTTATCAAGAAGACTCTCTCTTTCCAAAAGAGAGAGAGAAGGAGAGAGGACGTGCTATCAGACATGAAGAATTTATTGCACTACTGATACAGAATCCACAGACACACACACACACACCTTCATGTTGATGATGAAAGAGAGTGTTCCTTATAAAGGAGAGGCAAAGTCGAAGTAAGAGGAAAAAAGGAAACGAAAAGTCCAAGGTTGAACTTGAACAGAATGAGAAGATGAAAAATTAAATTCATCCTTTTCAGGTGGGCTCTCTCGTCTCTTCTCTGTCCATTTTTTGTGTACATCACATCACACACACACGTGGAGAGAGAAGAGAATCTTTGCAGATTAATACATCTGTACACAAGAGATGACAGAGAGAGGGAGGATGACCATAGTGGCCAGTACAATTGATTGTGTTACAAAAGGAGGGAGTTGTGTTTATGTAGGGTAGACTACAATTACCCACACACACCTTTTAAACAGACACACACACGGCACCGCTTTTTCGTCCTTTCAGTTTTCATTTTTGTTGGTGGATGGTACTAGAAATTATTCAAATTGTCGGCTGCCTGGGAATGACGCAGTGTAAATAATAAGGAAAAAATAAAAGGTTTCCTCCTCCCTCCCTCCCTCCTCTTAAACTTATGCGAAAAGAAGAGTGTGTGTGTGTGTGTTAGCGTCGTGATTGTGATGAAATGGGAGGCGGCATCAGTTGATGATGCGAACAGAATGCTTTGATAAGGGATAATGGAAGAGGAGGACGGAGGGGAAGATACCTTCAACTTTATTACGTAACTATACCTGTATATGCTAATGATAGGAATTAAAATGTTTTATTGAGTATCAACTAATGCGGTGGAAGGAGAAAAGACACACGTAGTCTGTACTGAGTGATGAACAATAACGTCGCAATTGTTGAGAGAGAGAGAGTAATTTTATTTCTGCCTTGTTTCGTTCAAAACTCTGTAATATCCCAGAGAGAGACTCAATAGATCCTCCTCTGCTGTAGATTGAAAAATTTCCAATGGAAAATTATCACAAAAATCTACAGACTGCATCTCTGTCCTCTCCACTAAACCGTAATTTGTGTCTGATAGCGAGCGTAGGATATTGTATGATCATTTACAATCTTTTGGGATAAATTTACGGTATACCTTGAAGAGGCAGTGAGAGATTGAATGAGGGAAAGGTAGAATATTGTATACGTAATAATTAGGTAGATTGTGTGTGTGTGGAGAGAGGGGGTAGTTGAAGGATAAAGCAGAGCTCATTTTTGGGCAATTGCATTCAGAGAGAGAGGAAAATGTGAATTGAATGACCAAGATTGGTAAATGCATAATGTATTATGACAAAGCGGCAAAGATGGGGAAAAAAGAATTGCAAATTAATTTTTTTTCCAACTCATTTGCAAATTTTAACGAGTTTGCAGAGTTTTCAGCTTGGATTGCTTAGGTTATTTTTTTTACATGAGGCTCGTGTCATGTTTCTTTGAGAATTAATTAATTAATTGTAAAGTTTTTTGAGCCACAGGAGAGGTGGAATTTATTTCAGGAGGTTTTTCTGCTTAATAAGAATAATTGTGAAAATTGAATAAAATTAAAATTTTGTTGGTCCACTTGGACGCCGTTTGGATAAATCATGGACGTGGATAGACACAACTCAAAACTTAGCTACAAAGTCTTGTATTTAAATGGATTAAAAATCATTTGCAGATATTTTTTTCAAATCTTCTTGGAATTTTTTAATGATTTGAATTTTTACTACACATTAATGAAATTTTTGTTGGATTTAATTGAGGAGTTAATTAGACTTTCACTTTCCAATCCGTACATTGTCTCTCTCTGTGAGGTTGGGATAAATCTTTAATTTTTTGATACACAATCAAATTCGGAGTTATATTGACGTTGTAAAAAATAATAATAAGCTCATCATGTCTGCACAACATTTTCTTTCACACCCTTAATAAGGGTAGTAGGACCCTCGTTGTTATGTTCCTTGTTTTTGACCAAAGTGTATCAATATTATGGTCAATTATGAATGATGATGAAGTTAACATTTTCTTTTTTTCCTAACAACTTCTCATTTGGCAGAGTACACTTTAGATACGCATATAATAGGAAAATGGAGTTTTTGCACAGCTCTCATTTTATTTTACGATCCTATATTTTATTAAGTTGTGAATTTTATGGTTATATTATTTACAAAGATATGTCAGAGATTACACGGCAAGAGAAGAGAAGCGAGGGCGAGAATTGTATGATCATAAAGATTGGAGCATAAAAGGAGAATCACGGAGGAGAAAAGTTTTACGAACATGAGAAAGAGAATTGGAAGGAGTTTGTTCTCTCTCTCTCTCTCTTTGTGTGTGTGATGATGAACGAGCAAAAATTAAATTACAAATAGTCCACAACAGCCAGCAATCATTTTTCAAAATCTACATAATATGAACAGTAGTAGCATGTTCTTGGTGTGTGGAAAAAAATATATAAAGACCCTCTGCGTGTCAGTTCTTCTATTTACAATATTGTAACATGGACTATTGAATGTCCATTCTCTCCCACATAAACTTTAGTACATGTCATAATAACAGAGAGAGAGAGAGAGAGAGAGAGAGAGAGAGAGAATTTTTAATGACTCTTCATGTCATTGTATTTATTCATCTGGAGTGCACACACACACACACAAAGTGTACATGCCAGGCTGAACCATTCAACTTGAATTAATTGGACATTTTGATTTTTATTAAATAATATTTGTATTTTTTACAACCCTCCTCGTAAAATTCGGACGACTGTAGTCAACTAAAGTAGCAGCTGCTGTGATGAATGCACATAAAAAATTGTTGGAAAAGAAAATGAAAGTCGATTCTTGTGTGAGATCCACGCCATTCGGATATTTTTATTTTCCTTCGGGGAACTCAGTTTTATAGCTATTGATCACTGTGACTTACAATTAATTGTAATTAAATCACAGCTGATCAGTTGCTACTGTTTGTTGAAAAATGGTTCATATGTAATTTTCGAAATTATCAAAACGAAATACCGGTAGACATTAAATAGTCAAAATACTATTTGCAAAAGGTAACTGAAAGATGAGTGTACCCCGCGACTGCCTGAGAAATACAAAGTGGCGTCGAACTTAATCCAATATTTTCGACAAATTTCTCCACACTAAATTTTAATTCCGAGATTTTCTTTTGCTATCCTCCTCAGCCAATCACTATTTTTTGTATGTGAGGCCACAATTAGAAATTTTGCCCTTTTTGGCAAAGACCAAGGTTACACTGTGTAACTTACACACGGACACACAACAAATTGAAGAATGTGGTTAATTAGTTTCTACTTAACTTTATCTCCCTCCCCTGCTCTGAACATCCACTTCACACTTTTGTTCCTCGTAGAGGATCAAAGGAGTGATCTTTGTGTGGTAAAGCTCGAGAGTGAACTCAACACAACACATGCATACAAAGTGAGAAAAAAAAGAATGCGGATTGCCGTTCCCTCTGAACTACTGCTGTTTTCTTACATTATGTAATGCTTCTCCCCTTCGTGTAATGTTAATGAGTAGGTAAAAGACTAATGAATATTATTATGGGTCATTAGGGACAAACCATTATCCAGAAAGCTCAAGTTTTTGATCTCTCATTTTATTTTACGTGGGGCTTTTCCCTCTCTCTCTCTCCCTCTCTCTGAATTTGCAAAGGTAGTGCAAACTTGAGTTTTACGATCCTGTCAAAAATCCGAGGGAGAGGGTCTCCTCTCTTTCACTCTCCGTGTTGTTGAAGAACGTACTATCACACATTCCCTCCTTTCCACGTTCTCTTCGAAAAAAAAGGATAAAGTCTGTAATCATCCCATCGCCTCTCCGCTGTCAATTTAAGGAAAAAGGTGGACTGCCTCCAGCTTATGGACACAGCGAGAAGAGAGAAATCTCTCAAAAATTTACAAGTTTACCCCTCGTAATCCCTAATATTCGTAATTTTGAGGTAAACGAGACTGTTGTGTCATGACAATCCTCCTCTGCGCCGTGAACGTGAGAAAATTTCCGCTGTAATTTACCTATCTTACGCAATACACACACACTAGGTAAAGTACGTCGTGTAACACAAATTCACACTCGAAGACTTCATGATTAATAATCGCCACCTCCTGTAAGACTCTTGTTCTTGTTTGGGTGATGGAGTGGACAGGGATTATAATATTTGATGAATCTCGGTGGGGATTTTTAACAAATTTAAACAGTACGACTAGTTGTAAAAGCAATTAAATGTGCATTCAACTAATTAATCAAGGTTAAATATCGACACTAATTTAATTTGAGAGACACTGAGACCGACCTAGAAGCTAAGATATCTTCTCTGGCCCGAAGGACGCAAATCAACTGAACGGCGTCCAACTCGAACAATTTTCCGCTTTTTAATTTTCATTGGATTAAAATGTCCTCGTGTAAAGATTTTGAGAACTTCGCCCTTAAACTTTATAAAATCCTATGGAGTGAACAAGGAACCTGCCAAATAGACTATGATTTATTTTTACAAATTTTTGTACTTGAATTCTCACACAGTCAAAGAGTGAGAGAGGATCTTTACGGGAAAAATGATAGTTTTCCAATAATTTTTGAAAAAATGATGGGATCCATTATTCAATGTTATAGTTCTGAAATTGTATGGATCCAATATAAATCATTTCCCTATAAAAGGCTCCTCGCTCCATTACCCCTACTGAGCGTACAATTTAGCCAAAAGGACGAGGGACAGTTTAATTGTCCTTGATTGCCGGTGATTTAGTAAACAAAAAAAATGATGAAACATGTTGACGTCGGCACTCATTTAACTGTGACTCTCTTACACTCTGTGTTTGTGGAATGATGTAATTTAGTGTGTAAATATGCAAAAATTGGAAATGAGGGGATTTTGGACAGGTGGAAAATTTCCTCTGTCTATTTTTTCACTTGAGGGCAGAAAGAGAAATGGGAGTTTAAAGGTCAAGCGCAACCACATTAACTCTCGTCTCCCATTGTCTTCAACCGGACGGACAGGGCAGAACAGAACAAACGGAGGAATGAAAACGACATAATAAACAGGATCGGATGTTTGTGTTTATGGAGAGTAAAAATAAAGAAAAATAATATGGTGCAGAGGCCGAGTTTATTTACGGCCATGAAATAATTAAGAGAGAGAGACTGAACGGGACTTCCCCATTCATAAATTGTGCAGAAACTAAAATATTTGCATTGACTTTCATGCTGTGTGATGAGGAAAAACTCGGAGGATGATTATTGCATGACTTTTTTAGTCCTGTCTACCGTAAAACTAACACGCCAACTCTGAATTCGAATCCCTAAATTATCCATTGTACAAGAAATAGAGACCAGAGTTTAAAAATGGGTTTTACGATATTTTGGACTGGTCGTGATGTCTCATTTCTCTTTCCTCCAATTTGGTTCGAACACACACAATTTGAGATTCTTGATGGAGTAACGGGAAGAAGAAGAAGGGTTGTCTCAACAAATTAGCACGTGGATCATCCTCCCTCCCTCATCAACATCACAATTTGAGATTTTTATTGACTTTGGCTGAAGAGAAATTACGACATTTTAATCATACCCCCTTTTTGATTCACCTTCTCTCCTTCCTTCTCAATAATTTATGAGACGACTCTTGGACTTTCCAATTGTTTTAAATTTTCTGTTGGGCCGGATCGTGAGGAAGATGTTTGACAGGGAAATTGGAGTCTCTCAGTCGAGAGGAAAATCTTTTGACTCCTCTTCAGAGAGAGAGAGAGGAGGAGGAGGAGATGAACCGTCCCCACCGACGACAGTCACCACCAAATGCAAATATTTAAATGTATTATTGTGACTATGATTTTTTTGGATGCTATTGTTGTGTGTCTGACATACTGCTCTCAATAATATCCACACACAAAGAAAGAGATTCTCATGTGTGTGTGTGTGTGTCGCTTGGGTGGGTTTTATTTCCCTGTGCATCCCATGCCTTCTACATTTTGTATAGAGAGAGGAGAGGGAGAGAGACATTTAAAAATTTTCATTTAATTTCTCATGGGAAGACAATCGACGGAAAGTCATTCTCCCAATTCCTTCTAACTTTGTAGTTCACTTGACTCTCCCTCTATCAGCATTCCCCATCTTAAAAACTGTTGTGTCTCTGACAGTGAAATTTTTTAAATGCTTTGATGTTACACACACACACACACCAACACACAACACAGATTGTATTAGTACTCACAAAGAATTTTTGTTATACATGACTGCACCACTAAATGGAATTGCATCAGAGAGAAAATTTCATAGCATTGATATTTTTATTAAGATGGAGAGAGAGAGAGAGAGAGTTTGTATCAGTCATGCAGATAATAAATTGTGGGTCATTTTTATTCCGTTCTCAGAATATTCAAAATGCAGAAAATGCACATTTATTGAGTAATTTGAATACTGTATGGTGGAAAAGGGATTCGGGAAATTGGGAAATTATTTTTTTGTGAGTATTTTGAAATATTTATTGTGAATTTTGATATTATTCTTAGTGCGCAAATTGAATTTAAAAATAATTATGAAAAGCAAACTTCGACGCCGCTCGTCCAATATAAGGCCCCTAAAGATCCAAATAGAAACAAGTTTGTATCTCGGATGTTGTGAAAAACTAATTGGCGTTTAAGCCCCGCATAATTTATTATTTAGACTCTAAAGTTTAGAGATTTACCCTTTAAATTAATTTGTCTCGTAAAAATTTGTCTGAATTGAACTCCTCGACAAAAATGTCTCCTCCTCACTCTGACAACTTGTCCTCCCATCCTATCATATCATCATTTGGATTAACAGGTAGGATTTGGAGGGATCAAACTTAATTGACCAACTCAAATCTTTAACAAATTTATTGACAAACCTCTCCAGATTTGTCTTTCTCGACATAGTCGTTTTGTAAAGTCATAAGCCACAAGTTTCTATATTTTTCCACACAAACAAACACACACACACAATTTTATGTTGTGTGTGTGTGATGGGAAACCTGAATTTCTCCCTTAAATCCTTGTTTACTCAAATGTTTGGTAGGATTCAGTGGTAGGAAAAAAAAAACCAGAATGAGGGTTGCATTCTGAAAAAAAGGAGAAGAGAATATCCGCATGCGGTGTCACAGTTATCCTCGTCGAATTTATTTTATTTATTTGTCATTCCTCCCAAGAAAACAACCTGCCATCCTACAAGTCTCAAATTCTGTCTCTCTCTCTCTCTCTCTCTCTTCATCCCTGTCGACTCTTGGAGAGAAAAAACACACACACACAGCTGAGGCCCACTATCCTACACACACACGCATTATACAATGGTTCAGGGGGTGGGGGTACATTTTATATGGCTTTACGATTATTGGATGACGATTAAAGTATATGTAAAGAGAGGATTTTCATATCATTATTATTGCAAGGCTTATTAGACTGTGGGTTGTTGTTGTTGGTTATCTCCTCAGTGTGTGCCTGTCTTTCTCTCTCTGTGTTGTGTGTGTCGAATGACAAAAGCTGCGTGATGATGACGACGCTCAAAAAGACGAGGCCAAGGATTTGAATTTGTACAGATATTTGTGTTTGTAATTTGTTGACTAAATAGTTATACACACAGAAAAAGAGAGAGAGAGAGATGTAAGAAGTCTTAGGACTTCATTTGAATGATAAAGGTGAAACAGTTGGCTTGACTTTTGGCTGAGCTGTGAAACATTTGCTCACCTGTTCAACCCTCTCTCTGTGTACGTGTGTGTGTGTTACAGCAAAAAACAGTCGGAAGAGAGTGAACCAATAAACTTTGTTCTAATAGACTAGACAATGTGTGTGTGTGTGTGTGTGTGGAGCTTACATCTCCTGAGTCTCCTCAGTGGGCCGAAAACTTAATAAGACCTTTTAAGGCTTTCTCTCTCTCTCTCTCGATGCAATGTCTAATGTCCTCTGATAACTGCGGCTCCTCTCCCTCCCTCCCTCTCGGCCTTGTGTAATAATTAAGGTTTTTATTCTATTCTAATAACAATGTACACCTTTAACGCCGGTTAGCCTTAACTTTATTAGTTCATCTCTCTTTCTCTCCTACTCATTTTCATTTTAGAGTTGCGTAAGCCTTTGTTTTACAAAATTTTGAGTACATTTACACAGCGAAGATTATTATTATGATTTTGCATCGAATTCGAAAAAATTAAACCTTACTTTCTAAAAGTAACCTTGAAAATCATGCCAACCATTTCTACTAAAGTGGCTATTGTGCCCAAAAGTTGGAATATTCAGCTGAGCGGCGTTGAGCTACTACATTCAACAAAAATCGACCCCGTCCAAACTGTACATTTCTCCCCATTTTAGTATCCAATTAAAATAGCCCAAAAAACAGTTAGGATTGATAAGAGCGTGAAATTTCGAATGGTGTCTTTTGTATTTTCACAATTTTTATTTGTCCAATGTCAATGCGTAATGAACTTATTAGTTATTGTCAAAGAGACTAACGACTAACGGTACTCCTCCTCCTCCTCTTCTCCCTCTTGACTATTGACTCTTATGATTCGCGACTGGCATGAAAGGATTCAATAATTTTGATTCCCCCCTTTGCAGAGATAAAAGGATAGTGCGTGTACGTGTGTGTGGATGGCCCTAATACATTTTTTTTCGTAATGGAGGGACAATGGGATGTGGCAAATTTGATTTGGTTGGATATTTCATTGACATTCCAAGTTGGTAGTTGAACTTCAACACACACACACACACTAGCATAGGATAGGATGGCATGGGAAGACAAGCCATGACACGAGGGGGTATGTTCAGAACAGTAAAATCAGAGAATCAAAAAGCGAAATCAAAGGAAGGCACACACACAGAAGAGGGGAAGAGAAGAGCCAAACCCATATAAAAATGATTGTCAAGTCAGAGAGTCATGGAGAGGAAGAAGAGAACTCACATGACAGCGTTCAAAAATTAAAGAATCAAGAGTTCTCTTCTCTCTCTCTCTCTCTGAAACTCCATATGCTTCCCTTGTTATTTTTTAATATTTATTTACGTTTGGCTTATTTAACTCAGTCTCCCTCCTTACTTATGCACGCTTATTATTGTTTGTGATTATAAAATATGAATCTGTGGGCTGACATCCATTGCCCCTCTCTCTCCCTCTCTCAGTCTCTCATTGTCGCATACGAGAATAGACAGTTTGTGTGTGTGGAGATGTGCGTAGGAACGACAGGAGAGAGAAAATGTGCGTAGCTGGGGCTATTTCCCATCCCCTGACAATCAAATCAGTTATGGATTACGTTATCTATGATGGCATGGCCAGCTCATGATCGTCCACATGGTCATGTGGTGTGTGTGTGTGTGTGTCTGTTGTGCTCAATGGATTCTAGGAAGAGAGAGAGAAAAGGGAAAAAAATAAGGAGCGTCAAAAAGCTCGCACACATTTTCATCTTTGGAAACACATACACACTAGAGAATCTTGTGTGTGTGTGTTTTTCTTTTGCTTTTTCCCCGGCATCTTCCTCCATGCCGTGCCACGTAATTTGATGTGATGGCCATATAAAAATGGTGATTGTCAGGCTGTGTGTGTGTGTGTGTGAAGGGAAGGGAAGGGGTAGGCTTCTGCATCTTTCGAAATTTTGAGAGGGAGAGATGTAGGCAAGTTTCTTTTTATTACATTTCTGCGCCCATAAATATGAAATGTACATTATATGGACGGTGTGCTTGGGATGTGGATCATTTATGGATTTCTAGAAAAAAACTAGGTACTTTTACTAAACTTAAGAGAAGTCGCACAGTTGACCAAAATCTTATGAACGGCGTCCAAGTTGTACAATTTTCCTCCTGTTTTTTTTAAAAAAAATTTTGATTGTAATTAATCAAAAATGTGTGTATCGATCCAGATCCTTCATAAACGAACCCTTTTTTGAATGCATTTTGGATTATGTGTGTGTGTGAGACAATAGGGCTAAACGGATCAACATGATCCATTCTTTTGGTGGGTGAGTAGCCCAAATATTACATGAATTGGGCGTGGAGGATTTTGAGAAACGGATTAGAGTAATGGAGAACTATACTTATAATCCACAGGCACACACACCCTCAGAGAGTGTGTGTAGACACGATGGACTAGAGAGAAGTAAATAAGGGAAAAATTTGCAGAAAAAAGTAACAGGCGTCGACGGCACTGAAAATTTTTGTAAGATTAAAAAAACCACACTCACTCTCTCTCTCACAAGAAAGAAAAGAGAGTGGGTTATTTCCTATTAATACTCCCTCACACAAAGAGAATAAACACACACACACACACACGAGTTTTTGTGCAGACATAAATGTGTGTGGAGAATGTGGACTAAACTCTGACTTAAAGTTTAGGTCAAGTTGGTCATGATCAGGAGCAGGGAAAATAGAAGGAGACTGTTTACATCTCTTGTGTGTGTGTGTGATCAGAAAAGCCTCCATCAATTTATACACATGAATTTGATTATGATCGTCATCACGACATGGAGGAAATGGACATGAAATGCAGGAATTCTTGTTTACTTTTGGTTTCTGACGGTGTCTGCCTTCTTGCCATCATCATGGATGATGGATCTCAAGGAATGGATATTGAAAAATTATTAAATCCCCACAGTCCAGGATTTGTACTGACACCGACCCAGAGAAAGAGAGAGGGTTGTGTGTGTGTGGAGTATGACTGACTATTTAATTGTTTGTTGTTTGGATTTTTGGAATTTGAGATGGTATCAAACCACAACACATACACACACACTATTGTACATGCAACCACAAGAAGCTGAGGTAAGAGGAGAAGTGGTTTTTTGGTCTGTTGTTCGCTCTATTGTTGTATATGATCATTCTCTCACTCTTGAACTATCCATGGATAATATTATTATTATAATACTCCAGTATTAAGTAAAAGAGTCGGCCACAAACAACTTTTAACTTGAAACCACATCATCATCTCCTCCTCCTCCACATCAACATCATTTGATCTTTTTTTTCTACACAATATTTTCTCTCAATTTTTGCTTTCGGCTGAGACACAGAGAGAGAGAGTGAATTTTGTTTTGTTGATTTTTCCGGGGTTAAATAAGGCATGAAATTGTCTTGTGCGTGTTTTTTTTGTATTTGCGACCTCTATTTTACATCAGTTGTTTACCTCATGGTCAGTTAAAAATCCACACACACACATACACAATTCAAAAGAATAGACAAGAATTGGGTTTCCTTCCAGGTTTGATTGATGAGGATAGTAACTTTCAATTTCATTTGTGGATTTTTTTCCTCGACTTGACAGGGCTTTGACATTTAATTAAAATGAGAGCACGAATATTCTCAAATTGGATGCTGGACTTTGACGCCGTTTGAATTGGCTGCGCGTGAAAAAGTTGTGTCCATAGTCAGTAGTCGGCTTTAATTAATGGCCTTTGTCATTTCGAATATTTTAAATAATTATTTTTTGCTCAGATTTAACAAATTTTTTACTGTCTCCAGTTTTGAAAAAAATAGTTGCACCTCAACTGTTTCTTGACTCCGAGAGGATGGGGGAGGTTTGACCCTTACGGCACTTGATTGTCTCACCTAATTACCTCTCAGTCTCTCCTTTTATAGACTACTCCACTCTGTTCTGTTGTTGTTTAGGAGGAACTTTTTCCGAGAAACACAATCACAATGTGACTTCATTAAGACTTTCAACGTCCATCGGACACAGAGAACAGGACCATCAACGTGTGTGTATGTGTGTGTAGTGTGTGTGTGGGGGGAGGGAATCGAACTCATAAAAATGTGACTCTTCCATTGTCTTCCCCATATCTCTATCTCACTCCTTGGTAATTACAGTGATTGTACACTGTTTTGATTTTGGGTTTGAATTTCCTCCACATGTTCACCCGCCCTCCACACACACACACTCACACTCACTCATTTATATAAAGTGCAGTACAGTACACACGAGACAACAATAACAACATTGATAGTGATAATTTTATTGTTGTTCTCCATGTCATTCCATTGGGAGTTCAAGTATAGTTGTCTCCTCCGCAGTCCTCTAATGGTATAATTCAACAGTCGACTCGAGAGAAGAGTCATTATGAAATTCTTGTGATATGAATTGCATTGTGTAAAAATAATCATTACCATCATCTTAAGCTACAGTTAATTTGCAACAACTCCACACACACTCTCATTTTATTTTGGGTGGGATTCCCCTTTACGGCCAGACACAGTTTCATTCACAGTTTGCACTAATTCTTTGTGTGTGTGGGACTAAAATCCTTTGGAATGTCGGAATTAGCCTTTGTCTTTACGATTGTTCCAGGGATTCGACATTTACGACGTTTTGGCTCTGTGGTCAACTGTCAATTTGACTTGTGTCAAAAAAGTTGTTGGATTGTTTGAAATATATTTGGCCATGACGTTTTTCTCATTGTACTCTCTAGTTTTTTTGAGAGGGGAGTTCCTCGCGGAATTGTTTTTGGAATGCAGAGAAAATAGATTAGTCCATACTGTGTGTGTGCGTGTGTGTGTGACAAGCACACACACACACATCCAAAGGGTTCGTCATCTTCCCGAAGGGTTACAAAATGGGTGTAATTGTAGACGAGAAAACTGTAATGTAAAGTGGCAGAATTGCAATTTTGCAATACCCATATCATGTCAAGTGTGTGGGGTGGATGTAGTAGCTATGATGCTGTGTGTGTAATGTGTAATTTGCAATTATTAGAGAAAAAATTTACAATTTTGAGTTTCCGCGTGTCAAGAAGGCTGTTTGTTGGCTGGCTGTTGAAGGAAATGAAAATCATGAGGACTATGATTAGCTTTTGACACCCCTTCAAGTAATTGCCAAGTGTGAAGAGAATTGGCTGTGTGTGGAGGAAGAGAGAGAGTCAATATATTACATGGTGTGGAGGGTATACGCTGTGCTATTCATTGATGATGTGAAGTGATATGGACTGTAATGGTCGTAGCCTAAATTCTCCCAAGATTTTTTTTGATAGAAATTCTTCTCTGTCTTCTAGATTAGGTAATTATTGGGAATGATGGTCAAATTGACGAGTGTGAATTACACTGTGTAACAAATGACCACAACTCAATTCACCTGTGATCACAGGTGAGAAGAGGATGTGGAGCAGGGGAACTAAAGTTATGGAAGAATAATGATTTTTAAAGGTCACAAAATATTTTTGAGGGTGTCTCCTAAAATATGAACCAATTTTGGTAATTAAAAAAATAAAAGGAACAGTTTAGCTTCGTTGTTTTCTTTGTCAACAAAAATACGAATATGTCATTTGGAATTGATTTTGCGATACTTGGACGCCGTTTGACTTGAAACTTTCGATGATCGTTTACACCACTTTCCTCGGTTGTTTTCCTTCCTGTTTATCTTCTGATTTAATCAGAGTTGCAAGTTTTTTTTGCTAGTCCAAGATGCTTGATGATTAATTAATTAATTATCTTGAGGAGAAGAAGAAATCTTTCCTGTATTCCTTCGAAAAAAAATCCGACTCGGCGTCCAACTTCTCCCAATTTTGTACATTTTCGGAAGGAGCGCTCTAAAAGGAGCTAAACTACTAAATGTGGATTAGTCGTCAACTAACAGCTATTATTATTCAAAGTTACAGTGTGACATCCATCATCCACACAAACTCATATAATTATCCTAAGGTCACATTGACAAAGGTAAAGAGAGAGTCATTCACGTTTGGACAGAGAGAGAGAGAGAGAGGAATTTAAAATACCTGTGACACCTTCACCGTCCCACTATCAATCCAATACTCCTTTTATAAACACACTATAGCATTGTATATAGCAGCACATCCACCACAACATTTGGCTCACACACATTAACTAAAATGCTCGTTCAATACACAATGTCCACACACTAGCAATCCCTGCCACTAGAAAATGGACAATGGCATGACATACTCAAAGTTGGAGAATGAGGACGCAGTGCACGCCACACAAAAAGTTAAAAATAAAATTGATTATATTTTGTGCCATAGACTCAAATGACAACTCCTCTCTTTTTCCCTCGTAGACTTGTCTCTTCGGATTTGCACTGTCTAAAATCAAATCATCATAACAACAGTCCATCTTCTCCCCACGATCTGAAATCTACGATTCAAAAGCCAATGGGAATGTGTGTGTCTAGCTGTGTGTGTGTGTACGTACATGTTAGATCATGACCAGTTGGTGTAATGCATTCCCCAACTGTACAATCAGGAGGATCGATTTACCTTTTAATTGACTTGGCCGGCTTTCGCTTTCCTACACCAATAAACCCAACGGCTAATCAAAAATTACTCTATGCACTCACATCACACACACACACACACACTCTCTCTCTACGTGTCTACACTGCCCCTTGCCGCTTCTGTTAAACTCAAAAAATCTTCCTGTCTACTCTTTTCCATTCTTTTTGCCGATTTTCCCCCTGCAGACACACACTCTCTCTCACACACAGGCACACACAATACAATGAATCTTGGCCAACACACCAACATATTATATCATCCGTCAGACACACACACACACTCAGAGATAGGTTGTCAATTTTCTTGTCAGAACTTGTCCCTTGTCATCGCGTCATGTCAAGTAAGACAACTAACTCTTTAAACGATTCTGACTTCACTTCGTTATTGAGGGGAAGACATTTTCAAAAAATAACACACACACACACACTGTGAACAGCTTCTGTGTCTTTATAGCTGATGAACATTTTATTGTCAGAAGAGAGAGAGAGAGAGAGAGGTCGTCTGGGTAAATAATGGATGAGAGAAAAAAATTAATTAGGACCATATTTTATGGAGACACGGCAAGGCTGCAGTGGACGGAAAATAGAAATAAGGGCTTCAGGGAGGAAAGAACGGGTCAAGCAAAAGATTTTTTAGTTTGATAGATTCGTATTTATATTCTAGTCTTAATTGGATATGGTTGTCAGTCAGTCACCATTAGGCAAATCCAATTGTGTGTGTGTCCACCGTGTACTCTCTCCCTCTCTCTTGATGACTTTACCTCCATAAATATACATTGTATACAGGATGAAATGTAGTGGTGTGTGTGTGTGTGACCATCATCGTCCATCGTCTAGTGTCAACTCACACAATCCGGCTCCAATCTGCTCTTTGCATTTCTCTCTACATGTGTGCTACATACGTGTGTGTCTACAACATTTACATTTCTAATCCAGGCATGAGAGACACTGTGTGTGTGTGGATTTTGCACGGATTCGAACGTGTTTTATTAAGAAAAAAATTTACTGCGTAGGTATATGGCTTTTCTGAAATTTTAATGTTTTTTTCGTCGTCCCCCAATTTTCCTTTCCACAACTCGAAATGAAGTGAAGTAGAAAAAAGGCGGATTGTTTAATGTCACAAATAGCGGATAGTGGAGAGAGAGTGAACAATTGTCATGATATCTGCTTGCTTGTAGGGTACAATGTTATGCACGTAGAAAGTGAATTACATAATGTAGTAGTAATGTACATACATATTTATACGGCGGACATAATGGTATGATACATAATGAATGGTACATAATGAAAAAAAATAATGGTAATTATAGTTTAATTAAACTCTCGGTGCATAATTTATGCATGTCCCCAACAGAACACATTACATTACACTACACTACAATGGGTTGACAATTTACTTTGGATTGTTCTGCTGCAATTGGCAAACGAGGATTTATTTTATTCAAAAAAAATCCAACTTCCTCTCCCTTTCTCTTCAAATCACTACACAGTTTTCATTTTCATGGTTGACTTGAGCCCAAATTTTTTTTGATACACTCATTTCCGTTTTTTATGTCACACTATAGTCTGTCTCAACTTTTAATTTCTAAAAATCTCATTTTCAATAGCCATCGTAAATTGTGCATTTTGTGCGGAACTTGAACGCCGCTCAAGACTTTCGCCGACCCATCGATGCAATATAAATGAAAGATATCTATTCCAATTGGAAATTCAAAATAAATTTGCTTGGCGTCGTTTTAGACAATTTGTTAAATAATTTTAATTTCTTTATCTTAATCCTGTAAAGCCGAACACTTCATTAAATCCTCCATCCACAATGATTAGGCAACACCTGGGACGCTCTCTCCATTTTTTTTTGTAATGACCCTCTCCAGAACTGGATTACCAAAATCGAAATTGACCAATCCACCCCGCTGTATATTTTATGGACTAATTACATTACCCAATACATTATGCTAATCTCCCAGATAAAATAAATCAAAGAGGGAGAAGGGGAAGGGAAAACTGGAATCCAGAACTGGGGCAGTAGTGTAAAATCCATACACACTCTCAAAAGCTTTGACCTAATACTCTATTCTCTGCTGTAAGTACTACAGTCCAATACTCTCTCTTTTCAGCCCGTATTCTACTGAGTATTCCCCCGACAAAAATCCAATAATCATGAATTCTTAATGCATTGCGTTGGAGAAGGTAGTATAACTTTGTAGTGGTGAACTGTCTGCTAGTTACCACCATTAAGTCACAGTCACTGTTTTGAAACCTACGCTCGCGCTCTCCTTCCCTCTCCAAAATTTTAGAGCTTCAAATTTTATAGAGTACAACTTTTCTCTGTAGACTTTGTAGCTGTACTGGAGACTCGTAAAATCTGGACTCCTTTCCTCCTCCTCCTCCTCTCTGGAGTCTCTGAATGGAAATGGTTCTCTTCTTACTCGTTTACGAGGAACGTGCTTATGACTCAATGTTTTTTTCGTATAATGGGATTTACAACCCGGGAGAGTCAACCCGGGGAAATGTGACATTTTTCTGGGTTACACACACAGTCTTCCTCTCTCCATGTCTAGGAATCCCACTTTCACTCCGTCAGCCCAGCTGACTCCTTCTGTGTGTGTGTGTGTCAGTCCTACTTTTTCTAGTGGAGCACAGACACACATAGTTTTTCTGGATTATTGTGAAAAAAAGAGAAAGTCATCAACACGCTACAGATTTTCGAGTTGTGTGCAATCCTGATTTTTTTCCAGAGTGGAAAATATATATAAAAAATAGAGTGTCTATTTTGTCTGACCGGTGAAACAAGTTGACCCGTATGGTCCTCCACTCCTGCACGGGAAAAAAGTAATCAAGGGATTGTATTTTAGTGTGTGCTCGTGGTTGCGTGTGTATGTGAGTGTTTGTGGTGGTGGTGGAGATTTAAAGGCTAAAACTTGACTCTGTAAATCATGTTGGGAAGCCTCGGGTTGTTTAATTGGATTAATTCTTCTTCCTTTTTCTGGTTCTGGTTCTTGTCTGGACAAGCCCAGAGGAGGGAAGGAATGGAAAGTGGGAGGAAATCCTGATGCCCGACTTGTGTGTGTGTTTACTGTCTACGTACGGATAGTACAATTGTGTGTTGTTTTTGCTGGATTTTTTGTAATGGCCAGGAATAATTATTATTACTGCTGACATAACCAATATTAATATTAACTGGAAGAAGGGAAAGAAAGAGATTTGTGGCTGGAAGGAGAATTTTCTGTATATCATTCAGAGGAAAAAGTCCGGTTTTCTTTGTTTTTCTGCTCTGGTTTTTGAGAGAGAGAGAGAGAAGGGCGTGCTGGGACACATTGTAGGGGGATTAGAAGGGAGGGAATAAGTGCCGTGCTGGGAAGGAGATAG
This sequence comes from Pygmarrhopalites habei, assembly GCA_009870185.1. Lineage (NCBI taxonomy): Eukaryota > Metazoa > Arthropoda > Collembola > Symphypleona > Arrhopalitidae > Pygmarrhopalites > Pygmarrhopalites habei. The sequence goes on along the minus strand of WJFB01000281.1, from coordinate 44,999 downwards.
AAATGCAAATTGGATCAGATTTCTTGTCCTCGCACCTCATCTTCGGATAAACGGATGAGGGATCATCTTGTTTAAATAATGTAAACTTTATTTAAAAAATTAAAGTCTTCACTCTCCTCGATAACGTTCGCAACTTACCACATTCAAGTAGAACTTTCCTGTTGTCTGTCCAACGACTGAAAAATATTTTACAAGTGGCGTCGAGCCTGTTTAATGAAATTAATTGCTGCTGAATACAAAATATTATGTAGTTTACGGAGAAAGTATTTTCCATTCCGAACAAGGTAAGAATTTAAACAGATTTCTGTTCCTCTGAAATTATTTAATTTAATTTAAAAATTTCTGTTAGGTATGGACGCCGTTTGGAAAATAAATTTTTCCCACACTGCACCATTCTTCTTTAGAATAATTATATAACATTGCGGCATCAAACTGATTTTTTACAATAATCATTTTTTGTCAACAAGGCAATTAATTCAAGGTTAAATTCTAAATTGTTGGCAATTTGTTTGGCCTCTGCAATTTTTGACGACGACATGCAGATATGTAGGAGCTTTGTCAATTCGTCAATACTGTGCATCATAACTAGCTAATAAAAATAAATACGCTGTCAATCGTTTCCTTGTTTCTCTCTCTCTGCCTCTCTTTGCTTTGTTGATGTGTCGTGTTGGGTTGTGAGTCACTGACAGTCATAAACTGTACTAGTCATCCCATTTAGTTTTTGATCCTTCATTCTAATTTAAATCCTAATTCACTGTTACACTTCATTGTTATTATTATTTCATCCATTATCATCATATGGGCATCTCGTAGACGTATCACAATCAAGGTTAGGCCTGGACATCCAAAAATAAAGACCAGAGTTCACCATTCAAATGACATTAGCCGGTCCATTGCATTTCACACAACACATTTCAGTGAATATCATGTGTGGTTGTGTGTTTGGTGCAAATTGAGCAATAACAATGACACAATCATTATTATTGTCTTGTCATGCCATTGTCACTGTCCTTCTCCCCCAAAGAAGACAAGACAACGACGAACGACGAAGAGGAGGAGAAAACAATAGTTTAGTGCCATCTCATCCTTCCTTGTTTGTCAGATTTATTCAGTCACCCATCAAAGCGTGCCTCTTTTTCACAGTGTGCCTGTGTCTGTCCTGCTTTGTCATCCCATTTCCATGTTTTATCAACAATTCCTTTGTCCAAGAGAAAAATCTTGGAGAAAGCATGATTTTCACCTGTAGTCCTCAAAAATTGAAAAAAAAACTCAGTGGCATGCTGTGCGCTGAGCGGCGTTCAAGTCCAGCAGTGAATTTTTGGAAAGCAAAAGTTCTTAAAGCGAATTTCTAAATTGCTTTGTACATATCCGTATGTATTTAGGTAGAGACCAGTCAACACTCAACAACTTGAGGCTTAATTAAATTTAATATTTATTATCCTCTCTTCTTCCCTAACCTCACCATCACCACACATTATTAAAACATATGCACACAGTGGAGTTTTCTTTGTGTAAATTTACATTACTGCATTTATGACTTTGTGTCTTCTGTGTATGTGTGTGTGTATTTGCTGTGACTTTGTAGGCTAGTAGCACATAAGCAGTTCAGTTAGTGTTGTGGAAAAAATGTAGTGAGGAAAACAATGCATTTGAAACTCCTTCTAACCTCCCCCCTGCTATATATTATAATCATATGAAAAGAAGTGGTGGTGGTGTGTGTGTGACATTGTATTATTAAAATTCATTTCGGACATGCATCTCTCTCTCCAATTTATTTAGTCAATATTCAATTCACAAGGAACAACCAGCTATAGGGATAGGAAAAGAGTTGTTTGATGGTGTCTACGTCTACACACGCACACAAATATTGGTTGGTTGTATTGGCTATGGAGAGTTAAACGACTGACACGAAAAACCACTAACTTGTCTCTCTACACACACAGAAACACACACACGTACACGGCCGCTGAACTGAGTTGAACATTTTTATTGGATGCAAAGACCGTCAGTCTCATTGATAATTTTAAATGGACAGAAGCCAAAATGTTGAATGTCCTACACGCACCACACACACAACAGAAGAAGAGAGAGAGATTAGGATCAGAAAACTGAGATTCCATCAAAGAGAATCCATTCATTCATTCTCTTCATTGATCATTATGCCACTTACGATCACTCCACTCCTATTTGCATTGCAGGGAGGTGGGAGCGGTCGTCAATTTACGAGAGAAAATTTATTTTAAAAATATTATCCTCCTCCCTCCTTCCTTCCTCTTTCATACATTTTGTATGATTGGATGTCAACGTGGAGATATTTCCATACTGAATTTCGTAACAAAAATATTTTTGGAACACAGAAGAATAAAAATTGAAAAAAATTCATTTCATTAGCAAACAGACAAAATGAAACCCCCAAAAGAACTTTGGTATTTGTGGTCTGACGGGGAGAAAAAAAAGGTTGAGCGGCGTGGAGCCTTCGCATGGAAAAATGTACAAAAATTAATAATGAAACACGATTCCCTCTTGTTTTCCCTTTGATTGACTCCTTCCTTCTGTCTTCTCAATCGAAGAGGACGATTCGGGAAGGACGGACGTTTTGTGTGTGGACTTGCATAAAAATGTCTTTCGTGCTTTTTTCTCTCCAGCTCTGTGTATTTTCCATGTGGTTTTTCTAGAATAGACACACACAAAAACCATTTGGAATGTTCTCTCTCTCTCTCTCTGTTCTCTTGACTGACTAGGAAATGAGGGATGCTAAGTAAGATGGGAAGAGACAGGTGCCCCTTTTAAACCACTGTTATGCATGCATCCCCTTCGATTTTTCTTCATCTCCCTCTCCCAATCCCAATGGAGAAAAGGAGAGGAGATGTGATACACAATGGACAGAAAGGGGAATATAATGAATATGGAATCAGGTGTACACACAAACACACATGATAAAGTCATAGCCATCCAGTCAGAGTTAACTTCTCTACTCTTCAGCCTTGTGTGTGTCTGAGAGAGAGAGAGACTGTGAATGTGTTTGTTGTACGCATTTGATGAAAACCTGTTTAGAATATTAATTAAGTTCTCCTCTCTTTTGCCACTCTCAGTCTTCGTCACATAATAGACAATGGGTAATGGTGCAAGGGATCCTCATGCTAATGGAAATTTTCTACTGTCTTTCTATCTGTGAGGCTGACTCTACTCTGTACACACAGTCAGAGAGGGAGAGGGGCTACACTGTCAAGTTGCAAATTTGTATCTTGTAAAACTTGTAAAAGAGAGGGAGAATTGAGGATAAAGTGTAAGTCGTACACACACACACACGTTGACTCCTTTGGCTGCTGGTACTAGACTAGAGCCTTGCCTTGTGGGAATGTGTGTGTCTTAAGTACTGAATTTTATCTCATGAGATGTACGCAATGTGAGAGGATTTCTCTATCATATCATATTATTATTTTTGTAATTATAATATTATTTTGTTACGATGAAGAATGAGAGAAGGAAGTCTCAATTCTGTATATGTATTTCACTCTGCTCTGTAGACACATTTACTTGTTCCTCTAGTCTGTGTACGTGTGTGTAATGCTTCTCTCTCTCTCTCTGTTTTGCTGCTGTGTGGTTTGCAGTGCAAAAAAAGGTTTTTGACTTCTCACCGTGTCAGTCTTCATTCAGCTAACCGGCTGTACACACACAGAACAGCAGAAGAGAGGAGCTAGTCTGTTGTATCTTTCAGGCTGAGCTACGATCCAGTAGTTCTACAAGTACCAGCAGCAACAGAGGATGTGGCTGCTGGGTTCACAATTACAGTGTCAAGGAAGACGGTGCTAAAAGATAAAGGACTCGGGTCAAGGGACGTGTGTGCAAAATTTTATCGTGTGAGTGTGAGAGGCTGGACCAAAGGGTGCTCTAGATGTATCTATTTTTGAAATTGTGAAACAAAAAGAGATTTTTTTGAAAGAATTTGGTTCTCCGAACCTGTCTTTTCATTTGTAGCAAAACTGAAGAGAAGTGACTGAACGGCGTGGAAGTGGTACAAAGATAAATTTGTGTTTTTCCTCTCTGTGGAATTTTGTGTTTCTTCAAAATTGTGATACAAGGATTTAAAAAAAAGGATTACCAAAAAAGGTAGTTTTATTTACTCTGTAAATATTATTTGAATGATAAAAAATGTACTGGTAATCTCTCTCTTTTGAGAGATTGAATGGAGAAAAACTGATGATGAGATTTAGGGCTTGATCTTGTACATTCCATTATGCTTGTGTACAATGAATGATTCATCAGGGTAAGAGATTGATGAAGAGGAGAATTAGTTGGTCTCTTCTATGTACAACAAGGGGGTTAAACCTGTAACTCCTTTTTAATTATGCTACATACCATGATCACCCTATGTACACCTAACTGTGCCTTCATCTGTAGTGTAGCTCCAGCTGTAAATCAATTAAGAAAAAGTCCACACACACAAGGTGTACACCTTCACAAGGCAGGCAGCTCCTTGTAGTCAAGTTAAAGTGAGTAGTCGTAAGATTACGTATATGCAAATCACAATTGTCTTTTTTTGCCACACTCTGCACTACACAGTGTGTGTGTGTGTGTGTTTCATGCCACACTTTTCCTTTTTGACTCTTTTACGAAGAAAAGGGAGAAAGAAAAAATAATTTAAAAGGTTGGGGGTGAAGGGGTAATAATTTATGAGAACAATTTGATTCTCAAATAAAAGCGACAGCTATAATCGCTCATCAGGAGAAGGAGGGAGAAAGAATTACCCTATACGTGTGTGTGCCTGTATTGTATTAATTATTATGATTGGTCGGCACTACCTTGCCAATTCCACAAGAGAGAGACAGAGTGTGTGTTCGAGGCTTTGTGTACCAGCAAATCTTTTTCAAATCAAGACCTCTATTGATAAATGAATTTAATTAAAATTATTGCCACGTTAATTAATCACATTTTGTGCAAGGATACAACTCTCGGTGTGTGTGTCCTCTCTCTCTGTACCTCCATGGCAGTGCCAAGATGAATTTTTTAATGCCCAATATCACACACACACACACTAAGAGAGAGAGAGTGAGTGAGTTCCATGGCGAAACTGATCCTTCAGATGCAATTCTTCAATGTCATCCATTTTAAAATTTGTTCCGTCCCCCAATCCTCCATTATATTACCTGTTCCCTCCTCTCTCTCAATTCTTCTTGCTCTCTATTACCCAACTACCCGTATTTATTTCACCCATTTTATTGATTTATTAAAATTACCTAACTGTCTCCCTCCTCCTCTTCTTCCAATCCAATTATTCCAAGAGTTGACTCTCGAACTCTATTAATATTTCATCTTTATCATCTTCCATTAAACCCTTACTTTGTAGATTGAGTCATAGAATCTACAAAGAAGAACAGTTCAGGATATCTCCATTTTATTAAGAAAAACCATTTTTTTGTCTCCCCTTTCTCTAGGAGGTTTGTTGTTGTTGTTGGACTACTCTCTGAAGTCGGTGTGTTTGTTTGTTTGGTGGTGAGTCAAGTTGAGTCAAGTAGGCTGCACACAATTTTCCAAAGGAATTCATACTCATTGAATTCCCAATTAGTAATTACACTACCCTCCAACTTTTATGCAAAAAATCACACACGCTCACTCTTTCACTGTGTGTGTGTGTGTGTGTGGAGGGCAGGGTGAGGGAAACGAGTGAGAGGAAAAAAATGGAGAAAAAATTTGGGAAAAAGAAAACAAAAGAACGCCTCTAGGACTGCACTGCTCAGTCCTCAAGGAATTAAGAAGGAAAGGAAGGTAAAAAAGTTGCAAATTGCAGAATAAAAAAAAATATTACGTGCAGACAAAACAGTCAGCGTGGGACTGAGAGTACAGGTAGTAATGAATAAGACACTATAATATTATACACACACACACACATCCTCCCTACTTTAAATCACAACTTGAGAAAATCAATCAGTTCATTAGCATGTTAAAAATGCAAACTGAACTCCTATAACAATAATAATAATCATAAAGAGAGAACTCAACTCTCCACACACACACACACTCACACACACTCTTCCTCTCCTTTTTGCTTTTGCAGTGTGTGAGACATTTTGAATGAGGAGGAGAATGATTGATATTTGCAAATATAGAAAAGAGTGGTAATTGTTTCCTTTTCAATTTTCTCTCTTTAGAGAAAGAGTTAGCAGGGAAAAAGAGGGAACTAATAAATACGTGTATACAATAAAGGGCAGGGAATTTAACACACACACACACACACGGCAGCGGCTGCTGTTTGTTGTTGTTGGTGTTGTGAAGATTAATAAAAACTGGTTTCTAGTACGGATGAGAGGAACAGTACATGAGAAATTGAAGTTTTCCCTGGTTTGATGAACAGAAGAATTGCACTCAACTGGAATTTTGTTATGGAATGGAGATCATCTCATCATCTGCCGTGTGTGTGTTTTTTCTCCTGCTGTGAACAACGGAGATTTTGAGAGAGAGAGGAGAAAAATTCATCTCCAATATACGCAATCAAAAGTTAAATTATAGAGCACATTTCTTTGGATGTAATAAATAGGGAGATGCGTGAAATGTCAGTCAAGTCAAGTCAAGGAAGGACCAGGAACCAGGAAAAAACACACACACACAACAATGAGTAGACACACACCACAAATACTGTGTGTGTGTGTCAGGATATGATACGCTAGGCTGCTGAGTTGGATGACGTTTTGACCTCAAAAATTATTACTTTATTGGTTACTTTAAAAGAGCTGACAATGGGGTGAGTCATGTATCGTCCTGTCGATTGTTGATAAGACACACACAAGAGAGAGAGAGAGAGACAGGTTCATCTTTATTGTTAGTAGAATTCGTGTGTGAGGAGGCCCTCATTCCTACGAGGCAGGATCATCAGGGAATATTGTGCGTAATAATTTTTTTCTGCTCATCATCGTCATTCCTTTACAATGTGTGTGTCACAATGGGCCGGGGTTTCTTGAGAGAGGCGTCCAACTACAACAATATAGAGTCCATTTCTAAATTCATGATAATTTTCAAACGTGTCTTTAGAAGGGGTGAAAAAATTGAGATAATTATTAGGGGAATTTAATTTGCTGATTTTTCCAACAACTTCGACGCCACTCCGGACTAAAGTTGATTGTGAGTGACAATGTAGTACGAAGTTGCGTGACAGACTTAGGTAGTCTTCACTTCGACTCAAAAATTCAGGGATTTTTTATTGTCTCAGTAAAATAGCCTGATTTTTGGTTTATTGTATTTACTTCCTCCTCCTGTATAATCCATCTTGTGATGATATTTCCCCTTCAAAAAAGAGGAAGATTTGCTTCGGTGTGCTCTCCCCCCTTCCTTCTCTGTTTTATCTTCCCCGTTGATCTCGTTCCTCATGCTGGTCAGGCTAATAGCCGTAAAATTTAAATTTGTCTACTTGCACTCATTCTCTCTCTCTCTCTCTCTTTGCGTAGTCTACCCATCTTTTTTTATTGGCTTCCTAAGCTTTGCAGACTACTTTTCCTTCCTCTTTTCATGACAGAAGATACTCGAAGAATTACAGCTCGATAGTGAGGGGTTTGTACAAAAATGAATTGAACCGCAAATAAGTATTTAAGGAAAAAAAGCAAACAACAAGAAATAAAAGAATTGTAATGTGTCTCATAAAAAAATGATTCATATTCACAAATTTTGGGGAACCACTTCATATAAATTATTTTTCTTCTTTTATTCCGTCGGGATTTCAACTCTGTAGAGTTTTCATTTGTGTAAAAAAAGGTTAATATTTCTATAGTGCATTTTTCCTCCTCAAGAATATTGGCGCAGTATAAAATTTTGGCTGGTCCTTGGTCAGTAGACCATTTAGTAAATTACAATTCAGTTGTCCAGTCACACACAGCATTTTTTTGGCAAAATTATAAACATAAAGACTGACCGTCGGTGGGTCATAATTTTGCTGAACTTCAACGCCGCCAGTACATATTTATCGGATTTTGTACCCAAAGCAAATCTTAGGTTCTTGCTCATTGTCTACATATCCTCCAGAAATTAAACTATTGCAAAAAAATGGCAAGGTCCCAAAATAAAAGAGTTTTTGCCAAACTGTTTTGAATATTTGGTCACAGCTTCAACGCCACTCGACAATGTTCCTTCGGAATTTGATAATTGTTTCTTTAACCAGTCAAAAGAATGATTGCTCGCCTCATAACAGCCCCTAATAACCTTAAAATCGGCGAGAACTAATTATAATAATTATGTTCCTTCTTCTCTCTTGTCTAGTCTTACCTAAAAAAAGACTCCAAAAAGTTGTTTGCCAAAAGTCCGCAATGTCATCAGACTCTGGTCTCTCTCTCTGTTCTGTGTATGTAGATTTTATTTTGTCTCGCCATTCGTCACCATCCCCGAATAATAGACAAACACAAGTAAATGATGATGTATGTACATTTAGAGTTGGCTTAATGAAGAATGTGTCTAATTAGGAATTCAGAGCATTGAGCTTTTTGTCTCTCCTCCTCTGACGCAACATAAAAATTTGAGACAATTTTTTCCATTCTATTCTTCAAAAGCAGAAAAAGATACACAGCCACACAACCACAAAAACTACCGTAAACCTTCCTTCCAAATCCAGCCTATAAAATCCCTTGATCCTCTTCTCCGGGTTTTTACCCGGAACGTCCAAGTGGATTTACGGTGTATTTGTATTCCGAGGGCAAAGTTACAAAGTACAACAAAAGAAAAACATACAGAATAAATTTATTACAGTTGACTCACTTTGGCCCGAGTCTCTCCCTCCCCCGATTTATTTCCATCATTAAATCCATCAGAGTTGAGTCTTTACTAATAATAAAAATATACACACACGCCATTGCCCTCTCAGTAGACACACTGCGTCTTTCACAACTTGTGAATCACACGCACACACAAATGGCAAAAGCAAAGTCTCCTCTTTTTTCTTCTCCTCTTCTCGTCATACGAAAAGAGTTTAACGGTTCTACTGCGTCCAACATTCAATTCCATGCAGAGGGACTCCAGAGTTTCCCTTCTTTGTTTGTCAAAATGAAAGATGATGCCAATTTTCATTATTTACGGTCCCCTCCTCCTCCTTCCTTCCTAACAGCAATAATTAAGAGCCTGACAGAGCCCATTATATTTTCATACAGTCTCGCCAAAAGTAGCCCCTCCACACACACACACACACACACACGCCTTAAGCTCAAAACATGGGGATGGGTTATCTCTTGACCCTTTTGTGTGATTCAATTTGCAAAGAAATTGTTTTTATTCCAAGAATATCATTTACCCTTTAAAGAGGCAGATGTGAAGAAAGGTTTGAGTGTCGATCTTGTTGTCTTCATCGATAAATACAATTAAGGGTTGTCCACTGTCAAGATAAAGGCTGTGCAAAAGGGACAATGGAAAGTACAAATTATATCACAGTTAAAGTTGACATTGGAATTGATGAGGACGTCTCTAGTTAATAAATTAATGGACTCTTATTTACACTGTGGACTTTTATGTGACTGTAGGACAGACAGAGTGTCAATTAAATGATGCGGGGATTCTCATAAAAAAAATTCATCTTATTTTGCATGACGGAGACAAGTGGATCTGGTTTTTCTCTTGTGCTGCTGGTTTTGTATTTTGTACTGGGCAGGTTGTTGAGCCTCTGGAAAAACTAGAGTAAAAATCCGCTCTGCCTCTTTGCTTCTTTGCTGATAGCCATATTAAGCGAGTCGGATGATGACAAGCTAATTAATATAAATTCTAATACGATACTCCATCCTTTTTTCCTGTTTGTTTACCAAATGAGGAGATCCTGGTTTTTTCTACTCCTTCCTCCTCTTGGCTTGTATAGAGTCTCGTCTTTCGTTGACACTGTAGGCGATGCAGGGAAGTGTCTAGTTTTAATATTGTGGAGTGTGTAGTGCGTAGAAAATATAATTGGGGTTTGTCTTCCCATCCAATTCACACGGCACGGCCGTTTAAAATGTTGTTTCTCTATTATTTTCCTCGTATTCTATTGTATCCCACTTTTTTTCGAGTCCCGTTCCCACTCTCCGTCTTCTGTCAACGTGACTCCTTAACCATGTGTGTGTGTGTCTACAGTACATACAACACAGGAGGAGGATGATTTCCGTGCAAAAATGAGGGGAAAGGTGTGTGTAATGAGTGTGGATGAAATGGAAAATTATCCAGGGAAGTGGGTAGACAATAACATGCAAAATATAATTTGTGGTTTCTCCCTCCTCATTTCCAAAGGTTAATAATGGGCATTTAAAAAAGTTCTCCTTCCTCCTTGCAAAATTCCTTCCGTTTTTCCTTACTTCGAGAAACGACAACAATTTCTGTCATTCTTTTTGCTCTCTTTAAATGAATGGGGAGATAGGGACTCACAAATGTACAGAAAGGATGTGGGGGCGTTGGATCAGATTTTTTTTAAATCAAGAAAATTGCTAATATGTTCATTCATGATTTCTTGGAAGGGTAAAAAGGAGGGATTACAATATTAATGATTATTGTTGTGTAATTCCAAATTGTTTTTTGGGAGGACTTGGACGCCGGTTGGGAAAATTTTGTACGTGACCGAGCAGCTTTAAAACAAAGTTCTGTTGCAAGTTTTGCAGTTATTTTTTTTGAAAAACGTTGAAATCAAAGATTATTATTCATGTTTCAATAATTTACAAATAATGTTGACTCTGAGGTCAAATACACATAATTGGAATGTCCTGGGTCACGAAATGACATGACCTAATTAGTTAATCTGTACATTAAGCTTTTTTAATACTGAGCCTTGACAAACTATAGTTTGTCAAGATGAATTAACAAAATGTTGAATTTTATTATATCACGCTTACGTCATCCTCCCCTCTCATTTATATGGAGAGGCTAATCTCGATTTTTCTTCTTTATTATCTTGAGCAGAGTTCAGATATACAAAGAGAGATCAAAACGAAGAACCCCCAACGTTGATTCCTTGCTGCAAAAAAATGTTCTATTTTTTTATTTCCCTGTCCTCGACTCTAGATACGGCATTGTAAATTTTTTTTTTCTCTCTCTCTCTCTCTTTTGCCAATGTGACATGACACCGCATAACTTGATCGTCTTCTCCGTCGATCTCCACCCTACATCGCACACTCCTGTGTGTCTGCGTGTGTGTGTGTACATGTCAGTATGTAGAACTGTGGTCTCAGATGGATAAATTTATTGATGACTCAAATTCAGGAGATCTGTGCCTGCGTGTTTATTATTCCACAGTGGAAAAATCCACTGTGAAAACACACACGACACACACACACACATTACAGAGTGTGTTTTTCTATGTGGACTGGTGCATTGAAGTTGCATTTTGTGACCTATCATTTTGATCGTGCAATCTGCACTCTCTCTGTGTGTGAGAGAGAGTCTTTAGTTATTACCCTAATAATTTCCATTACAAGTTTTCAATTCTAGGCTTGCAATTTTTCCGTATTAAGGACACACACACTCTTTTATGTCCTGATAAATCCTTCAAGAAAAATGAAGAATAGTTTGGAATTATTGGTACAATGCCGTGTGTTTAAATAAGGTTTGGTGCATGCGATGAGGAGTCTCATTAGTACTAAACTAATTCATAAATTCAGATCCTGTGCATGAAAAGCTCAATTTATGGCAGAACAGTGCAGACTACAAAGACTAAAAAATTTGCAATGAATTGGTAATAATGAAATAAAACGTTTTGAGAAAAATAAAATGAAATTCCACTTTACATTTTATTTGACAAAGTTCGACGCCGTTTCATAAAATCTGTGTAGATTTTGTACAATCTAGCTCCAAAGATTTTACTGCTTGGTGTGAGTCGGCGTCCTAATTTGTTCATCTTCTCTAAATCATCATCTTTCTTCAAATGTAGGTTACTAGGGACATGACAATGTCATAATTTGTATGTGTGTACAAAATGTAGATACAGAATTTGATTGAATTGAGTCCTATCAATAGATTTGATGACACACACAATCTTTCTCTGCTCTCAAAGGATTAATGCGCCTCATGGCATCCCCAGCTGCACTGCAACAGACTCTCATTTTTATCAGCATGAATTCAGCATTGAATACTCCAAATCGGAAAATCAACCGCCCCCTCCCTTCATCCTCATCCAATTTTTTTCCACCACATTCCATCAGCTCTAGACCCGTTCAATGTAACAAAACAGAGTACAGTATGTATGTCATTTAATTGCAGAGTTGTGCCTGCCTGAGTGGAGAGGAGTGTTTAAAAGTGTTCGTCGATGGACGTTAAGATAAACACCAGTTCTACACAAAATATCATTATAAGAGAGAGAGAGAGATAAACCCTCTCGGTACATTTAAATGTTATCATTACACTCTGCAACATGTACGAGGGGCATGCAATCCAACTCATTAGTTTATATTGTTTGGAGGATGGGATTTTAAATGTAATTCACAAAATAAATGCTGAATATCTCCCTGTATCTCTGTAACGCAAAATACCTCACTAAATGGTAACAAAACTGAAGAGGAGATTCTGCTTCTCTCTTCTATGGCTGTACATGCGAAAAGGAAAATATTACGCCATTTGTATTTTTTGCAATTATTGTAAATTTGCTCGTGTTCTACACACACACACAGTTTTGCATTATTATAATACCAGACAGTACAACATACCCCCTAATCTCCTCATTCACTCAGTGTGTGTGTGTGTGTGTAATTTAGAGTTAAAAAAACTCTCGATTTTTGTGTCAACATTCGCTGGATAGACCAGCATGTCGTGTCGTCTCTTTTTCTCTCTCTCTTTCCCATTGTTCCGTGAGGGGAAAGAGTGAAGGTGACCCAATAATATGAGAGAGTCGTCTCGTTGTTTTTTCATTGGAAATTCTATCCTCCACACACACACACACACACACACACACACACACAAGGTACGATGTAATGAGAGACGAGGAACAGGAAAGAGAGGGGGAGAGACAGAAAATTGAGAATTTTGTATGGCGGCGAGGACACATACAGACAAATCAATATTTTTGTCTCTTCATTTTTTAAACTGGAGGATTCAGTACACAAAACAGTCCATTTGAATGAATGAATATGTACAGAATTTATGGTTCAATTAAGGGGGCTCATCATTTGTTAACTAGATATGACTCAAAAGGGCGGAAAAAGGAAGGACGACATTTTTCTAGACGTGACCTTTGACATTGTGTGATCTTAAATTGTGAAGACAATACCACTACATGTTATCTAAAAGTTTTACACAACCAATTGGTAGTCGAAATTTATGAATCGGCGTCCAACTTCGGAAATAATTCTGACATTTCTATAATTTCTTGTAGACTTTTTCTGACTTGTCTTCTAACGTAATCCGTCTAAATAATCAGATTTAAAAAAATGTTACCCAAAAAAGCTATTGAACCCATCAGCAAATGACCTGTCGTCCTTCCCTCCCCCCCTGAAAAATAATTTGAACAATGTTCCATCATTAAGATTAGAGGTTAATCTTGTGACTTATTCACACAAGGAAAGATTCTCATGAAATATTGCGATTCACTCCCGGCATTTCCTCCCCCTCCTCCGTCTTGTCTTCCTCTTTTTTCTCTCGTCTCTTTACCCAAGAGGAAATGTATTAATTATCCCGAGAAAATGTTTACAAAGTGCCACATGGATCCGGCCAGGGACACACACACTCACTCACACACACACACACAGAGTCGAGTGGTGACAACCTCCTTGTTAATTCCCTCATGCAAAAAAGGAAAACAAAACAAAGGAGAAACAAGAGAGAGTGGAAAAGATTGTCACAATCCCTCCACACACACACACAATTTCAGCTGCACTTTGGCATTCTCAGCTCATTAATTAACCTCTCTCTCTGGTCGTGGCCCTGCAGTGCAGTATAATATAATTGTATATTTTATAATTTACTCACTCCACACCACTCTTCCCTCCTCTCTTCTCACAAACCGAGAGGAAAGAGGGAGGGTGAAAAAATTAAGAAATGCTCCAGATTTACAGAATTCCTCATCTCCATCATGAACTACAGGGAGGGAAAAGAGAGAGAGAGAGACACGGGGAAAGGGGACTAAAATGCAGGGAGTCAAAGGAAGTGCCACTGAAAAAAATAAGATCAAGAGCAAAGCATTTCACACTCATCCTCCTCCCAAACGAACATGTGAGAGAGAGAGAGATGCCAGGAGGGGGAAAAGTTCATTCTCCATTTGAGACGGGCTCAGTTGCTGACTGGAGCTGGAACTTGAAAGATGTGAGTGTCTTGTGGGAAAAGAGGCCGGCAGATCAAACATTTTTCTACTCTCTTTGGTTGTTGTCGTTGTTGTGCTGGTTTGTCGAGTGGGAGAATATTACATAATAGAGAGTGAGTGTGCCTACATACCTATATATATACGGTGTACAGTGAAGGGGAGGGGATATTGATAAAAATATTAATCAGTCAAAAATGTGAAGTTTGATCCAAAGATATTGTCCCCCATTTAACTCTGAGTCCTACATAATTGCAAATTGCATTGAGAGAGAGTTGTGGGGTCGTGGCTGAAAATGTTGATGATGTGATGTGAGGCTCTGGTGTGTTTCGTAATTTCGCAATGACGTCCTCTTGTTGACTTTAGAGGAGGGAGAAGGCCAGTCAGGAATAGATTAAAATAGAGAGAGAGAGAGAGAGAATTATTTTATGACTCCTGCCTTCCTAACACAAGCACACATGGAAAAATCTAATTTTCCCATGCCTACGTGTATATCGTGTGTGTAAATTCTACATAATAGAGATATGATGTTACACTGCGGATCCTGACACACACACACTACACTATACGTTACAGTGTTGTTCGAAATAAACTAAATTTTAATTGTACGATTTTCCTTTAAACACAATTAACGTTCCGTGTGTTCGCTCGACTGAGTGGAATTGTGTACAGTGTTTACTGTGCAGTGTGTGTGTATGTGTGTGGGTGAAAATTTACAAGCAGATTGACATTGACTTTTGAGTCACGTCCGTGTTTCTCAGTTTTGTGTGTGTGTCCTGTCGTGTGTAGTGTAGATTGGGAAGAGAGAGAGAATTCAGGATTTTTTCAAATTGAAATTCAGTTTGTGTCTTCACACAAACTCTTTTCTGTGACAAAATAAAAAAGTTGTCATTTTGGATAATTTTGGGGAAATACGAGGTTAGAACTTACAACACAGGAGGATTGTGTGTGTGTGTGTTGACGACGTGCCCTTCAATTTATTGAAGTGTTGTTGAGGTGAGAGAGCTTGGGATTGACACAGTTGGCTTGCAATCCGAGGTGAGGTTTTTTTAAAATACTTTTTGACAATTAAAAAAAACATTTTTTAAAATGTGGATGGGGAGTGGGGATCAAAATTATTTTTACAGTGTAACTTTACACTATTAGTAATTACCGGAATTTCGTGGAAAATGAATTTTTTGTTGTTGAACTTGGACGCCGTTCACTTAAATATGTTCAGTAAACTGAATCGTAAATAGGTAGGTACGCGAATGGTACAATATTTTGTGAGATTCAAGTTTTTTTTGTTTGAAAACAAATCACAACTAAACCCACCCTTTTAGAGTGAGCCTCATTAAATTGTAACAACGCTCGAGGAGGAGGTTTAAAGACGAAGGAGGAAATAGCCGGGCCAAAAGGCCCTTAACATTTTGAAAAATAGGAGGGGAAGAGGGGGTGGGCTTGATGACAGATGACTTGGAGGATCTCAGAGGGTTAAGTTCTTTCCTCACCAACAAGAAACTACTTCCTTCTGTCCTCCTCCTCCTCCTCCCCCTCTCCGCTTATAAGGAAGGATGAAGAGCGGGAGAGAAAAAAACATAAATTTTGAATAGTTGGTCTTGTGCTCTCTCTCTCTGGCTATTTTAAAGTGAAATACAGTGGCCTGGGTGTAGTGTGTGAATAGAGGATGAGGAGGAGGGAGGAGACACACAGCCGTAACGACCCAAGTGTGGATTTAAGTGTACATTTTAGCTTTTTAAGCGAGACAATTTTAGAGTCATCCTCTCTTCTTTTCCATTGCAAGGGTTTTGTGATGGCAGGGTAGAGAGGAGAATAATCTGCTCACTCCCTTTTTCTCCATGTCTTATGGTACATGGAGATGTGTTCCATGTCATGGATGGTGTGTGTGTGTGTCTTGGAGAAAAGAGTAAAGAGTTTCTTTTTTTCCCTTCCCTGACATGTTAAATTTCCATCGCTCTCCTCCTCCTCCTCCTCACCTATAAATATTTACAGATCAGGTAGTTAAAGGCAGTCTCTCTCTGAATTATTTCCGTTTTGTTTTACCCCTCCCTCCTCCTCACAGGCACACACACACGCACACTCGAATTTTAGCTGAAGACTGGTTACACACTGGTAGTAGTGAGTAGTGAATTTTTTGTTGTGTGTGTGTGTGTGTTATTATCCCATGTCGGTCTTCCCTCGAGGGAAATGTCAGTGTTTTCACGGATATTTTGACTGCGAAAATGTGAGTCGTCCTTTCCTCTCCTCAAAAATCCTACAAAAAGGGAAATGTAAACAAATGGAAGGAGGCGAAGAGGAGAGAGAGAGAGCAATAAACGCCTAATAAAGTTTGCGTATTTCTCGTCTCTTCTTTTCTAAGAGAGGGAAAATGTGGGATCCACGAGAAGTGTCAGCTGAGAGGACAGTGTGTCTCTCGTTTTTTAGGTGAGGGTCATAAAAAAGCGGGAATGATTTGTGTTCTCTCGAAATAATATTAAAATTGACAGATCCCGACTACGTGTCAGTTTTTGGAGTCTTTGTATCATTTCGACGGAGATGGGGATGGGGATGTGTAAATAAAATTCAGGATGCAAAAATTGGGATTGCAGCTGAGAAGTAATCCTTAAATGTCCCGACTACTCAATTACCCATCGAGAGGATGACAAATGTGTTTTGTGGGTGTGTGATTTGGTCCGGTAGTCCAATCCCATGTACTCGGTGCATGGGGCCAAGGAAAGAAGGAGAGGGTGAGTGACAAGGAGGGAGTTCTCATGGGAGAAAAAATAAATTGTCAATCATGTACATCTGGAGACTGGCTGTGGGATCAGGGAGGCTGGAAATCTCTCTCTCTCTCTCCACTGTCTCTGCAGGAAGTATAGAAAGGGAGGAAGTGGGGGTTAAAAGTGGAGACACACACACACACACCGTGTGTATTTGTATTTAATTTAAGGTCTACGAACCAACGACGAAGCCGACGGTGGAATGAATCGAGTCTTTCACAAGTCAATGTCAGCAACATTTTTGTTTCCGACGGAAAGTTTCCGTCCTCCAAATTTTAATACTTTGCTTCGGAAGACGGGCGAAGGAATGCAATTTTAATAGGAAATTTAATTAATAAGAAATGGGCATCAAAAACTATTTTTAAAATTGTGGGAAAATCAAAAAATTAATTGAGTCGCCTCGACGCCGATCGGTCAAACTATTGATCCGATGGGACGACATAAGATTAAAGTTGGAAGTGTTATTTGGGGATCACTGAAGATTGACACTCATTAATAATTAAAATGTTTGACAAGGATCCTTGTCTTTTTGGACAGGCCCTCTGTTTAACCTCGCAAACCTTCTCTCTCTCTCGTGTGTGTGTCTTTGTATGTTAAGAGAGGGAGACGAATTAGTCATTAACTCTCGCGGGTTATTTCTCATTTTTTGAGGTTGTGTCATCCTCATTTAAATTTTGAACTGTCTATTCTCCTCGTCGTCGTGTGTACACACACTCTCTCTTACCTTACGAGAGAGAGAGTGTGTGTTTCCTATTTCTGGTCCTTCATTCATCCTTGTCCTTTGGTGTGGCTGATCCGCTGTGTGTGTGTGTGTACTCCGTACTCCATGCCAAGCCTTGATTGTTGACTCTGTAGACTGCAGCAGTATTTACGTTCACGCTCCATGTTCTAGGCCAAAGTAGTTTGACTCCTCTTTGAGAGTTTCTCTCTCTCTCTCTCTCTCTCTTGGTAGTAGAGAAGGGACTGTCTTTTGAGAAAAGTTGCCAAGCTGTGGCCAAATGCCAGAGAATTAGAGGATAGTGTCAGGGGAATGTCTCATCCTGTGTGCCCGGCTCAAGCTGCCAAATTCTTCCCTGGAATCCCCGACTCTCCTCTCCTCTTTCTTCCTCCTCCCTCCCAAAATCCGCAGTTACACTCCCCTCCCTCCACACACACACGCACAGTACAGTCAAAAATCAAAAATCAAAAAACACTCTCTCCTTGTACTCTCGTAAGCTTCCTTAAACATATCTGTATAGCACATCACCCTCTCTCCCTTGTACACACACGCTCTCTCTATCTGCAATTAGTCCTCATATCCCCTCTCCAAGGAGTACGTACAAAAGAGAGTATGAGCCACTTGTGTGTATGCACTTTAGCCTGGAAGCTCATCTAATGCTAATGTAAACGGAGAGAGTATTTGCTCGCTTCTTTTTACAGTCTCTTCAAGAAGAGAAGAGGAGGAAATGAAATGCGATGGCTCTATACATTTTTTTTCATCCTCTTCTCCTGACTCTCGGCTCGTTCAAAAAGGTATTAGTGTGTGTGTGTGTGAAGTCTGTTATACGAAGATTGTGTTACACACACACACACACATAGTAGTAGTGTTCAATGGTACAGTTGAAGACTTTGGGAGGAAAAAGAGGCTTTGATTATTGTATGAGGGAGCATGAGAGATCATACATTAAAATCATCACGCGTCTCTCTCTCTCCAGCTCCACATATCCACATTCCGTGTGTGTGTGTGGAAGTTGGGCTGTGGAGTCATATTTATGGATCAGAATATTGTAACTCTTCTCCTTGTGGAAGTTTAAGCAAGTAAAACAGACAGGATTTATAATTTCTCTCCGCACCCTCCTCCTCCAATGAATCCTCTCTCTCTCTCTTTCTCTCTTCGTGTGTGTGTAGTGATAGAAAATGGCCATTTATTTTCAACAGTAGTTAGACAAGCAGAAGTTGGAGGAGGAGCGTGTGTCTATATATGTCTGTGAAGATGCAGATGTACACACACACAGAAATCTCAATATTTACATTTCCTCAAAATTAAATTCAGCCTTCAATACTCTTCCCTAAGCTCAACTCCTTTCTCTCTCAACTTGACAGACTCTGAAAAAGAGAGAGGAGGAGTGTGTGTGTGTCTCAAATCGAATTGAAAGGTTGGCAATATTATAGCAGATCCTCTCTCTCTCGTATGAATGTGTAAAAGAGATATTTTTTCACATGATTGAGTTTACATTTGAGCTCTCATCATATATCTGTTTTAGTTGTGTGTGTGTGTGTGGAGGGAATCCTCGTTTAAATTTTCCGTCTCACTTCTCCAGCATCCACATTCCACACAAAGAGAGAGAGAGAGAAGCATAAGAGTCCCTCTGTATCCTTATTTGACTTTGAGAGTGGGGCAAAGGGGCAAAAGCCGGGATTCGAGTTGGATGAGGAGGGGAAGTTCAATTGAGAATTGTAAGACAGAGTTTGACGGTAGAGGAGGAGGATGATGTGGTGGAAGGATTTAATATGGATTTACAGAATAAATAACAAAAAGTAATGTGTAATGTACGATGGGGTGTAATGACGGTTTTTTTTCTTCCTCCTCCTCACAAGAACGAAAGTTATACGGAAGGAGGAAGGGAGATTTTACATGGGCGTCAGTTTTGCTAACTGAGAAGGAGGAGGACGGGGGGAATCTTTTTTGAACAAAATGAAGATAGCTCATTGGCCCTCTATATTTTTACTCGACTGTGTGTACGTGTGTGTGCGTAAAAATACATGTGTATATCTACACGAAAATTCTTTCGTCTCTTGTTGCTATACAAAGGAGTCTGGTGTAGAAGAGAGAGAGAGGGTGCTATTCTTACCCGGGTTTTTTCGCTCGTGTGTGTGTCCCTCCTCTGCTCTTGGATGGGTTGAGAGAGGAGGAGGAGAGAGGGTGATGAGGTTGGAGGCGATGGTCTTGACACTCTTCCTATGTAGTGTGTGTGTGTGGATCCTCACGACACTGCATGTGCTTATGTTGTTGAGGAGGAGTGCTGCTGCTGTATGGAATTCTTGGTCGTGTTCATAAATGGTTTCCACCTCACATTCCAGTGAGATTTTCGTGTAATTGAATATGTAAAATTTAAATTATTTTCTCTCTCTCAGACGATTATGAGCGACTAGGATAGCCGCTTCGGTCGTTGTGAAGGTTCGACGCCGATCGGTGAAAACGAGTCTTTCCGGCCGACTTTATTTTGAGGTGTCGAGTACAGCTACTGTGCGTCGATTAAAATAATTCAGAGTGTCGTTAAATCATGAAAAAATAAATAAAATATTGGATTTTGGATCGGGAATAAAATGGATGATTGTTTTGGAATTCGAACGAGTTGTACTACCGATGGAGAGAGAGAAAGAGAGTTGACTTCTCGGTTTCGAATTCCGTCCACGAGTCACACACACAGATTTCTTCCCATCATCATCTCCTTTTCTGTTTTACTAGTGTGTGTGTGTGTCCTCTTCTTTGGTTGAGGAGGAAGACTTTTTAGTTGGATTCTGGTGGCTGTAGTGTGACGACCGACACAAGGAGAAGGAGGATCGTGTGTGTGTGCTTTGTGTATTTTGTTTATTTTTCGAAGGGAAATTGTTCCAGCTCCAGCGGTCCTTATTTTGTGGATAATATTATTAGTGTATTAACGTGCCCGTATTATTGTTGTTGGAGTAGTTGGCAATTGTCTCACAACTACTTGTGATTCGGAGAATTCGGTGTGACTGGAAAGAGAGAGATTTTTGCAGACGTCCCTTCTTTTTGTCACGAGTCTCTCAAACAGATAGAGAGAGAGTCGAGGAGTGTGGAATGCTTTTCTTCTCAAATTAATAATTTCATGGAAATTTGTTCCGTACAAGTTTGCAATGGATTGCAATGTGTCTCATGGTTTGATTTGAGGGAGACAACACAGGGAAAAGGAGGGAGTGTGCACGAGTGATTAATCCCTCAATTTAATTTTGATGTACGGAGGATTTACTTTTGGTAATTAGTGTTCGTCATTTAAATAAATTAAATCGTCCTTTAAAACGAATAATTTTAGAATTCTCAACCAACCTACAAACTTCGCAATGTTGCTACACGGTCAAGAATAAAGTATCATGAACGGCGTCCAAGTTGAGCATCCGAATGAATATTTTCCAAATTTTCTTTTCTTTAAATTGACAATGTCAACTAGAAACGTTTTTTCGTAAATATTTTTGTGCTACATCCCAGCCAAGAATAGTAAAATAAAGTTGAATTTTTTTCCACTTTTCCTTCCTTCCTCCTCCTCTTCTGTCATCATAATCTTAAAAAACACAAGACGTTTCCTGTGTAAACAATTATTTGAGTAATGGGCGTCTCCTCTCTCACTCTCTCTCAGTTTTGTTCCTCCTATCCCACTTTTCAATATCTTGATAGTCAAATCCAAAATATTTTACCTGAGAGCTTTCCTCTTTATCCTCCTTTGTTAGATAAACCTAATGACATTTTCTGGTCAAAACTGTTTCAAAATGGGGTGAAAAGGTTTCAAAAAATTAAAACTGTGATCCTCACAATCACATGTGAATTTGGAGGAGAAATGTCATAAAAGAGAGAACAGTATCTGCTGTGTTACTGCTGTGTGCGTGTGTGATTCATGGTGGTAGTTGTATAAACAGTAGAAATTGCAACTTTGTTCCCGAACTTGCAGTTTGAACAAAAATTCAGGACGTGGAGTGAAGAGTTGGCAAGTCTGAGAGTTCATTAGCTTTCAAAGAGAGGAGTAGTACACTTGAAAAAAAAACGAAAGGAGAAAAATCAGGCACCGAAATAATACCAAGATTACGTTATTCGATTAGGGAGAGACTCTGCAGTCGTACAAAAATATAAATGTTCAACACAGACACACACACACACAAAGATGATTCATCAATTGGATGGGAATTCAGGGGAAGGAAAACAAAAGACTAGTAAATTAACTTGACGATTGATGAGGTACTTTATTTGATTTTAAAAGAATTCTCCTCCCTTCTCTCTCACAGTTTATGGTTCATCGCTCTGTCTCCATATTTTTCCTCTCTCTCTCTCCTACATATTGTGTATATTTTGTAGCCATCATAAACAGAATTTGTAGGCAGTGTATTGTGTAGGAATAAATGCAATTTATATTTAACATCCTTCCAACAATTCCACAGACTCAACAGTTAATTCTAGTGAATATTAATTACAGTCAAAACATACAGAGCCGCTTTTCCCATTTATTTACCTTTACCTTCGACACTCCAATGAATTAAATTAATACCAAAATTAACTACTGCAATCCTCGACATGTGGTCACATTCCATTCTGTCTATCTTCGAGTGAAATATGTTAATTTTTGTTGTTGTTAAAAAAAGCCCTCGGCCACAAAATGCAAAAAAGTTGAGTAAGAAAAAGTAATAATGAACAAATTAATGACATTCTTTTTTTTCTGTTGACAGGCTGCCAGTAGCCTAGCACCTGGTGACAAATACCAAGCTCGTCGACCAGTCGCTGCATCCTCCTCCTCAACCAATCACATCAATGGGACAAATGGACACCCGGTAGTCGTCAACAGTCTTCAACATGTGAATTACCCTGTAGAAAATGGTGCAAAGAATGGTGGACACCACCACCTCCACGTCCAAAATGGTCTCACAAATGGTAAAGTCAAGTTTGGCTCATTCAGTCAACTCTACAATGGTGGGACGAAAAGGAATGGGACCAACAATGGACATTCACATCACAGTGTGATCATCAACGGTCACCACAACCACCATCATCATCACAATCATCAAGGGCATTCTTACTCTGACTTTGACTCATCTGACCAAGAACATCACCACCTCAATGGCACCACCCATTCCCTCCATCCAGCACCACATTTTGCCATGTCCTTGACCCATGTCAACTTCCACACATCACAAAACAACAATTACAGCAACCAGGGAAGTCACGGGACAAAAAGTGTGAGTAGTAGTAATAATAGTACGGGTTCCACAAACAAAAGTGGTTCTCTCCCAGGTCATTATTTTTCCAGTATGGCATCCTCACCCTCTTCAGGCCCTCCCATGATGACCCGTCATACGACAAATGGTCATCCCCCACTTGTGACCTCCAGTACAAATGGAGGTACACCAACAACGACAACGACGACGGGAGACAATAATACAAAGGACCATAGTAAAAAATGGACTTTTGGTGGGTTTTTCAAAAGAAAAAGTAAAAATGGTCCTTCAAGTGCCAGTGCAAGTCCTACTCCACCAACTTCCAGTCTCCCTACTCGTGATGTGAGTCGTAGTGCAACTTATTTACATCCAAATCCAATCCCAAAACCTGCACGTGCCATAGATTTCTCTTCTGACCTCACTTCCAGTGACGATGAAACATTGTCCACTCATCCAAATCCAACAGCCACAACAACAAATACAAATCCAACCACGACAGCAACTCCAACTCCAAGTGTGAACAATAAAAGTCAAAATTTCCTTGTCCGTCGTCTGTCAAAAAGAAAAGAAAAAGCAAAATCCAAAGTGACACAGGATGAAAATGGATTTTTAAAAGTCCCACTCCAAAATGGACGAAGAGTTGGGAGTTCACCAGACTCCCTTGCAGCTGTCAATGGGAATAATATTGGAAACCATCCATGGACACCATGGCAAGGTTGGGAGACAACCAAAAAATCCTCTTCAACTAATCTTGGTATCCCAAATTATTCTTCTAGTGGTTCCCTCACAGTGTCCATGGAAGGGGGTGGGAGTTCGTCACGTGGGTCACGTGCAGCAGCGCGGGAAGCAGTGAAAAGACGAGCTGTTGCAAGAAGAGAAAGTTTCCTCAATGAAAGTTCCAGTTCGGATGAAGGGAGTAGTTTTGAAGGTAGCCATTCTTCCCTCTCTTCCCGGAATCGGAGGGTCAATAACCATAATTCAAAGAGACTTAGTAAACCAGAGCTTATTCATGCCTCACCCTCTAATTTAATAACCAATGACCACCACCAACAACAACAAGCACAACAACAAGCCCCATCCAGTCCAAGATGGGAAGCCCGGATTGTCTACACTCAAGAAAATCTGGAACAAGAAGCCCCTGTCGTCATCCGCCTTCCTAAAAGTCAACTCAATGGGAATCCAGTCAAAACTGGCCAACAACAACAACAACCAGTGAGGTCATCCCAAGACCATCATTTCTATCCACAAGATGATCAACAGGATTTGATCACAGCAGCCGGGTTAAAAATCCCTCTAGTAGTCCCCAACACAAATATGAGTCCTTACCCACCCGAAGATCGGACTTATGCAAATTTACCCGACACTTTCCCTCCACAAAATCAAAATCGCCAAAGAATCCAGTCACCCTACACTACACAATTGTCCTCCGCAGCCCCGACCCCACCACCTCGAGATTTTCGAATGAATCCGCAAAATCAAAATCCGAGTCAAACAAATTTTTACCGACCCGTCTCCTGTTCATACCTTGACTCCTTCCATCACCAACAACAGTACATGAGTCAACAACAACAACCACAACCGAGAAATCGGGATGACTTTGTAATCCCTGTCCCTATCATAAATGGTTATGGTCTACAACATCATCATCAACATCCGGGTAGTAGACAACAAGGAAGTGGGATTGATAATGGGGGTCATCAAACTTACAGAGCACAATATTTTGAACAACCAGAACAACAACCATTAACATTAACTGAGAAGAAAGTTGCAGATACTTTCCCCGGGAGAAATAATGTACCCCTCAACCACCATCATCATCAGGGTAATGGGAATAGTGGCAACTTTATCCGATCACCCAGTGAACCCCCTGAAATGAAATCTTCTCAAGATCAACAACAAAAATCCGGGAACAATCATCATCAACCAGTCATAATGTCAAAATTAGGTTTCCCAGTCCGAAAATTGACTGTTGCTGCCAAACTCCCAGCCACCCAAAGTCCAGTCCATATGAGAGCATCCGAATTTTGGAGAAAGAAAGAACAGGAAGTGACGGGTGGGACAGTGAGTCCAAATCCATTTAGTCAAAAACGTTTTTTGTCCCGGATTCGCTCAGCTGACTCTTCACCGGTCCCTGCACCACGGATGAGAGTTTCTCCTAACCCTCAGTCAAACACGAATTTACAAGCAAGTCAACATTCAAACGAGTCTATTAGCTCTCTCTCCAGTTTTTCAGCTGAAGCTCCTAGTCCACATTCGAAGGGTTCGTCCACTTCACCATCCTCCCAAAAATTGTTACCATCTGGACCACTCCGACCTCAAACTTTGAATTTGAAGTCACCATCTTTTCCCAACGCAAATAGTAGTGTCAAGGACAAGGAGAAACCAAAAGAAGGGTCAAATCAAAGTGCCTGTGAGAGACTCAAAGTTCGATTCCCTTCTCAGAGTTCCAGTTCCAATCAAAGTGTCAATCAAAATCCGGGTGAAATTACTACTAAAAATCCCTCAACCGTTACCTCACCATCCCCAACTCAAAATAATCCACAGAAACAACAACAACCAGCTCAAAAACAGAGAAGTGACACTCCAACAATCCATTCGAAGGATAATGGAATTGTTCCTAGTCCAACGACACATACACATACAAATGGAGGTGGCCCTTTCAAAAGTCCAGGGAAAAATTTGGAGGATGCTCTCAACGAATTGGAGGACATGTACAAAAGTCTTCGACTCTCCGATGAGGATTTACTTGATCGGGCGGAACGCAGGTAATTTTAACTTTAACATTTTATTTTTTGAAGTTTTAAAACAGGAAATGATATAAAATTTTATTTTGACCTAGGGATCTTCCGACTCCTCACCAAGAGTTGAGGAACGCTCCGGACATGTTCAAATTTTCTCTACAGGGGTCATACGAGTCTTTGGACACACCGACTGGAAAGTCAACTGGAAGTAGTTCGTACTATGGCAGTGAAAATAATATTGCAGCTGGAGGGATGAGAGGTCAGTGAATACTCGGATTTTATTATTATTATTAAGTTCCGTATACAATATTCTTGCCATCGGCACGGGTATCACCATCGTCGGACCTTGCAGTTATTTGAAATAATTTATTTCAGTGAAATAATTTCACTTTGTAATGCAAGTACGCATGATATCCTTGAAAGTGCGCTTACGCTGGAGTGGCAGACGATTTTCTCACAAAGTTCCTACCTCCGTCGGTTAAAGTTTAATTGGTATTAAATCTAGTTAGATTACATTTCCATGTGAGGAAATAGTGTACATTTGGAGAATGAGTGACTTCGAGTCAAGAGGTAAGCATACAATTGTGTGTCATAATTCAGATTACTCTGTTTCTGTGTCTTCTTTCTACCTAGTTTTCACATGTGGTTTTCTCTACTGTTTGTATTCATAGGAGAGATGAAAAAGAGTCTTGTTGACTACGAAGTTCAATCTGATGACAGTGACTTCGAGTTGCAACCATTTTCAGTCAAAAAGCAATTTGGGTCTAGTCGACCTACTGAGTCAGAAAGTGAGTATTTTAGTTCATTTTACTCAAACTTACGTTATATATATGTACTTCAATCGCACATGATTCTTCCGTCCCTACTCAACAGGTTTTTATTTAACACCTCCTGTGTCTCCTCCGGGTGACTATTACGAAGATCTAGTCAAACAGTATGGAGAATTTGTAAACTTCAATGTGAGCCATTTTATAATCATTTTATGAAAATATATGAATCCTAAACGAAATATTCATTTTTCATTAATTGTGTGAATTTTGTATTTTCTATTCTTTGTACAGGAGTTGAGTCATATGAAAACAACTCTCGTCTCTCAATTGGTTCAAAATTGTCACTCACAGTTGTTCTCGGATTTGGATCAAAGTGATGAGTTCAACTCTTTTGTTGTTCACAAGGCCAAGGAGATTTTAAGTGAAGCTGTTACTAAGATTGAGGCGTTTGAAAAGGAAAGTGAGTAATATTTCTCATGTGCTTGCGCACACAATAATACACAATTATGTATTACGTACATTACTAACCCACATTTATTCTTTTAACACGTGTTAGATTCACGTCCTCCGCGTTGGGGAGGAGATCATCGTGTTCGGTCAAAGCAAATAGTTCGAGAGGTTAAACTTGACATTGCTGATTTTGAAAAACCATCCTATGAAGATAATGTAGAGTATCAAGAGGCTGTTAAGCTAATTGGTAAAAAGGATGACTTGTACTGTTGTCCTCGCTGCCCCAGTCAACAGAAACGCAAGTCTGACGTTAGGAGACATCTTAAAAACGTGCATTTCCCCGTCATCATTGATTGCCGGGTGTGTAATATACCATTCTGTAGTTGGGACTCATTAAAGGCTCACGTGAATGTTTATCACTCTGGGAAGCAACACTTGAAGATGTATCACTCTGGTAAGTTTCTGCAAAGCAGACAATTCCACTGAATTACAAATGGTGGACATAATTAATCATTATTTCACATTGTATATCATAGGAAAACAATATAGATACAGTGGAGATATGCCAGAGTTTGGACTTGAAAAGAAGTCTGACGGTATTGTTGGAGTTAGGAAACTTGAGGACGCCGACAGAGATTGTGAGTGACACTTCACTAAAAACTCTACCTAACATTAAGAATTTGTCAATGTATCTTTCTTATATTCTTTATTTAATTTTTGTGTTACAGTTCTGTACTCTCAGTGGACCGCTGAGTTTCTCCCAAATCCAGTCACGGGGGAACCTCCTCCACATTTATTCTCATCTGGCTACTTTCACGTTTTGGATACTATAACTGCCAAACGTACAGTCAAGCGTATAACGACATTAGTATGCACATACATTTAAAATTATAAATATTTTCAACATTTTAAAACTTTTTGAAGCTTACAATTGCTTTTCCCACAGTCTACCACTAGAGTAGCTCAACCATCAGGTGACCCGGACCATGACGACCCATCGGGTAGCGATCCATCTGACGAGAATGATGATGAGGTAAATCCAAGACAACGTCGTCATCATGGATGTGGGAATATCAACCAAGGTAGAGACTTGGGATTCAATTTAGACATCAACACAGCAAAAGCTTCCGGGATTGTGACTGTTGACAAGAATGGTCAGGAGACAGCGGCCATGGTGAAGCCACTAGTGCGATACTTTATAGATGCATTTAAAATGGTCCGCAATAGGGATGTCTTCAAATTGTTTGATACAGGTAAAATATGGATAAAATGATACTTGTCTTTAAAAAACCTAAGATGAAAATGTTACTACCGTAAAAGCTCTCTTACTACCCCAGGATCCCTTATAACCCCATCTCTCCTATAACCCCAGGGGTCAGAGGTCCGTGAAAAAATAGAAGCCCTCTTGTTTACGTGATTCCCTTATAACCCCCTCTCCATTATAACCCCAGGGGTCAGAGGCTTACGAAAATTTAGAACCCCAGGGTAGTAAGAGAGCTTTTACGGTATGATACTTTGCATTATATCATTGATTATTCTTTATGTACAGAAGCGGTCAAGCATATTCAATCGACAACTGCTGCAGCTCAAAAGAAGGCTTTGGAAGCGAAGGAGAAATGGAAGGAGTGGGCTCTGAAGAACATCGAAATATTAGTATTGGAGGCAGCAAATTCTTCTACACACAAAGATCAGACTATCAACACAAGTGACATTATTCAGTATATTTCGGACACACGTCAAAGGGGAGCGGAATTTCTACAGACCAGCATTGAAGAATTTCTGTCTGTGCAATAATTAATTTCAAATCATCAAGACTAACTTGTTTATTCCAGGAATTTTCTAACAAAATGTTTAGACATTTTCTCTTGTTTGCTACATATTCTGTTGATATTTTCACCAACTATGATGGTTGGTTTCATTAAATATTTATTTATTTTGGTTTGTTGCAAAATGTATACTTTCCAAATAAAACTTTCGTTTGTTAACGATTACCCGCAACTTTCAATGCAACTAAAAACTCATTCAACCATATCGAAAACCCGTAATAGTTTGTGAGCCTCAATATTAATTCATGTTTTCAAATTTTTTGTCTTGTTTTTTTTAGTTCGAGCTCCGCCATTACGTCGTTCAGGTAAAAATTATGAAAAGTTATTTCCAAAAAAATGTAGAAAAAAACACAAAGGAAAATGTATGACCTAAATATGGATTTCTAATTTCTAGCCCATCCAGACGCCGTTGCTGATGACATGTGTAAACGTCGTCTTGACCGCCCTGACACCAAACCAAATGACCCACGAAATATTGTTAGTAAGACAGGTTCTTACATGCTCCTCTCCCCCGCATTCTCCCCACCAGCCTCCCCCATCCCACCAAACTACAACTTACCCTGGAGTTTCGACGATGATCCAGACTTGACCCTTGACGATGTAACTTTCCGAAATTACAAAAGAGCCAACGCCATCCGGATAATTGACCCTCAACCCTTATTTGGAATCCCACTGGGTCCTCTAACCGCAGCTCCTGCCAGTGATTACCTCCATTCCCAACCGACAGAAAAATACCGTCCGATTTTCCGCCATACAAAACGACCAGACATTGTAAAGGATGACATTTCTTTCCGTAATCTTCGGAAAGATTTGAATCAAGCAAATAATTTGAGTAAGGACTGGACTCCTCGACTCTTCCAGAGTAAAGTTGACTCAAACTTTTGTTACAATATTCAACCAGAGAATGGTGAAAGTAAAAGTAAAAAATTGAGAGCAATTCGAAGTCTCTCTGCCAATATTTCCCATCTAATCCCATTCAAAGACTCGGCTGTCAGTTGTGAGATTGGGAAATGGAATAGTTTCACTGACCTTCATCGCTCTACATCTTCACCAAGGGCTGCTAGTTGGGTTGAACAGATTGAACAGATGGAACAAAATGGGGTCAACACAATGACAGCTACAAGTACTGAAACACTGGCTGGAGGTCGGACTTCTGGAGATGAACGACCAAAACCAAAAATCCATCGGCCTATCATCACAAAAATGTCGTCCTCATCGACGACCACGGATGGGACTAAACCTCGTCGTCCCTGGACTGACATTCTTCTGGAAAGTTTTGAAAAACAAGAACAAGAAAGATTGGCAAAAGAAGCTGAGGAAGCTTTGGCGAGAGAACAAGAAGAAAATGCTAGGAAAATTATGGAAGAATTGGAAGATGATGAAGTTTTCCATGATCTGGAAGATCACATCGAACCAACATCTATTCATCATCATCATCAGTCACCACAGAGTCATTCACAACCTGGAACAAAAAGAAATGTGTCTTCCCCTCTTGCCCGTTTCTCAACTCCACCCGAATCCACTAGCAGTAAAATCCAAAGTCCAGTCTCCTCTCCAAGACTGGAGGAGAAGGGAGGAGATGAGGTTGAAAAACCTCAACCCAAGAAAAGACAGCCAAAGAAAATTGAAAAAGAAGAGGAGGAGAAAGAACAACAAAGTGAAAGTAAAGGACCAGCAGAGACCAAAGGTCAAACAGTGAAAGAACAGACAAATGAAAATTCTTTACAGAGAAGAGTGAGGTAAACAAATTTTGAGATTGGTCATGTGAGTTTTGAACAATTTATTTTAATTACTAACCATTAAATTTATGGGAGAAATATTCAGCGATTGATCCGATATACATACTAGACTCGTAAAAAGGTACTAAAATTACTGTAATACCTATTTTACTGCGTTCTAATTACATACTTATAGTCTCAGCAATTAGTGTATTATCTCTCTCTCTCAATAGAATGACAAGTTCTCAAAACAGAAAAAATGTTAATAATAACTTATTAAGCCTCGAATACTGACGGCACTTGTGAAATCACTTAAAAAAGAACAAGAAACAACATAATAATAATAGTATGGTAGGTCTAAAGAATAACCTATAATCAATTATATTAGAGTAGACAAAAAAATCAAATTGCAATTTGTAAATAACATTTAGTCCTCTTCAGCATCTGAAGTATCATCAAAAATTGCGTCGAAATCCTCATCATCAGCCAGTTCATCGAGGATGTCCAATTCTGGGTCATCGTCAGGTTCTCCTTCTGTTCTTGCGAATTGAAACTAACGAATACAAAAACGACAATTAGTAATGGACACGAATAATATTTTGAAACAAATGTCAATTTTATTTTAAATGCGTACCGAATCCTCTTCAAAAAGCAAGGGTGGGTGATTTCTGACTGTCTCCGTCGGTTCACCATCCTCATCCGGGTCCAAAATTCGGTTAAAATATTCATTTATATCAGCTGCCAGATGTTGCTGTGACTTTGAGGGTAGGCCTTCGTCTCTTAAAATCCTAATAGTTTCATTCTCGGCTGACTCGTCGTAAACATGGTACGGCTCATACTCCGTATGACTGGTAACCAACACTGGAGTCTCCTTCTTGGCCATTTTGACTATTAATTTCTTGACGATATGCATTTCATAGCTACCAGTTCCAGCAGCAACAAATCTTGCAGAACCAACATCCATCTCATGCCCCTTTATGAAGGAAACACATTAATTCACATACAATTTATATTTCATCAAAGTTTAAAATATGTCACATATATCATATATATTACATGTCCGTCACAATGAGCATGAAGGCTGGTACACGCACGTCCCCGAGTCATGTCATAAAGTAGCCTACGGACATGATGCCATGGTGTTGGAGCAGAGCTGAACATTACGGCTTTCTGTTGACATTGTCCCATCTTCAAGTTCATGGTTACAAGGAACAATTACTAAATGACCTACAAAACGGTACAATACATTAAAAAAATAGTAAAAAAAATAATAAGGACATATAACACAGTCAAAAACATTGTTTTTGAAGTATCAGGACTTACATTTTTCTTTTCCTTGGACCTTATTCTTATTGCAATTATCGATATGGATTTGTTGCTTACACACATTAATCATTCTTCGGTACATCTTGATAACTTCGTCCTAGATACAAATGGAAAAATATGTATTTCAAGAAATATATTTTAAATTCATTTACTTTTATAATATTTTTAAAAAATATATAGCACGAATGACATTGTAATTTATTCTAAATGTAACCTTACATGTGGAACTTGAAGATTAAGTAATCCCTGTTCACACCGATGCTCGTGACTCTATAAATATTTCTGCTTGTGGTAACCTTTCTGACAAGTCCCACCTCGATACTGAGGCTCAGGTATTGTTGAACATCCACGCATCAAATGCATTTTGAGACTATTCGAGTTAGTAAATCTCCTTTGACAGTCTGTACAAGGAAACTTTGGAATTGGATTGTGGACGAGAGCAAATTCTTGGTGACATTTTAAATTGGCGGAGGTACTAAAGCGTTGCACGCATCCATCTTTATCACATTGAAAGTCCAAAAAACTGGGGTCATGTATTCGCATGTGAATCTTGCAGTCGATTTCTCTTTTAAAAATTCTACCACACGTGGTACATGTTCTAGAGGATTCAGAATATTTATGTGAGTCCAAATGTCGCTGAAGAAGATGAGGAAAGTCGAATGATTGTGGAAAAAAATTTGCAGGAATACACGGGTTGTTCTACTGATTTATTCTTGATTCGTGCATCTTCGTAGACCAGTCCCATTAATTTTTTAGAGATATCATGATTTTACGTCACATTATGGTGTTGATTTTTGTAATGGTTAATCATTATCCCATTCAACTTCTCCAGTCTTCCACACTCCGTACAACAGAAATTAAAATGTTCATCATGACTCTTCATGTGAACCTTTAAGCTCCTCTGAAACTTGTAGCCACGGTCACATGATGGACAGGGGAAGTTAAATTTCTTCTTACTTGTGTTTTGAATAACACGACAATAAACGGGTGTCCATTTTTTTCCATGAATTCTTTCTTCTTTATGCTTGCTGATTAAATGGGAACTCATTGTATCAGATTTCATTACTGTGTATGAAGGACAAATGGGACACTTGTACGAAACTGATGAATTGTTATCCTGGAAAAATGAGAGATACAACGAGAATTAGTATATTGGTAGTCATAACATGAACAGGTAAACTCATACTTAAGAATAAATATAGAATTTGCGTGTACATACCTCAACCTTCTTTCGCTTTGTCGACTCAACATCCTTGTACTCTTCATCTTCTGAATCTGATGAAATTACATTTCTCTTTTTTCTCTTCTTACCAGAACCTATGAAATTCGTACATGTCATATACATATGAGTCATCAAATTAAACGAATCGAAAAATAGAATAAAATGTGTGGCAGCTAAAAGATTACTCACCACTCGATCCAGCCACACTCATACTCCAATAGTACACTACTTTTACTAAATAAGTTGAAGTAACTAATTGTGACAAACAATTAAGTAAATGACCGACATAAAAATGAAAATTCCGACGATTGCGAACATTTTGCCACGCGAGTCAAGGATAACTTACTTGGCCCTGACTTGGGTTTCCTTTAGAATACTAAGAGACAGAGAGAGAGAGAGAGAGGAAGACGTAGTAACAAAGACAGATGGAACTGCAAATCCTTCACTTTAATTGCCTTTACACGCTGGAGAGAGTGACAGAGTTAATAGTTTACAGAGCCACGAGGATACTATATATATATATATGTATGAGGAAAAATGCACTTGTACATAATACGTGTGTAAAACCTATATAGGTATTATCCTTTCAGCTCATCTTGAAAGAAATCCATTGAATACTACAACTTTGTGGATGACTAATGGACTATGACTAATTCCACTATTCTAATTGTCTTTCTAGGGTCGAATTTTGCCCCCTCCCACCACCCCGAAAAGTGATGCAAATTCACCTGGATGGATTTGACAATTCAACAAAATCCCGAACAGAGAGTCAAGGACAAGATGAAGTAGGAAATCGTCCACAAAAGTCACCACAATCTTCATCATCCCCGAATCCACCGCGAAGACGGAACGAACAAGATTTGAATGAACTTTTGGATGCCCTAGCGAGGGAAGCCGACACTTGTGGTAGTAAAGTGATGAAAAAGAAGTGTGACCCCGTGTCACCGACCAGGACAAGAACGAGAGACACAAGAGAGATTTCTGATCTCATTGATTCTATTAATGAGATCAAAGTTGAGGAAAATAATAAAAAGGATGTGTCTTCTCCCTCCAAAGTTCATGATGAAAATCAAAACTTTTCACCCTCCTCCACAACAACAACAACAACGACCAGTACGACAATGACGACAACGACCAAGAATTCGAATCGGAATGAAAATGACACGACTAGCCCTGTGTCTGTGAGTAAGAGCATTAAGGGTTCTTCCTCATCGTCATCATCTTCTCCCTCATCCTGTGGGAATTCTCCAGCGACTGCAGCCGCCGTTGTCGGGGCAGAGTTGAAAAGTCGGAGATTTGGTGGGTTGGGGACGTCGACGGGTGGTAGTAACAAAAATTCAAAGCAGACGGAAGGTGAGGATGATGGAAATCTTGAAACTATTTCTCACGGAATTTTGGGCCGTTGGAGTGGTGTTTTGCTTATTGCCTGCTACCTCCTAGCTTTCACTCAATCCTTTGCAAATCTTGATTTTTTCCCTGCTTTTGGACTTCTTGTGGCTGTTCTCGTCTTCCTCGTCAGTTTCGTTTGAAAACTATACTTTTTTGTTGTTTTTCATTGAGTCATTCTTTTTTGTTTTTATTTTGTTGCTTCAAGTTTTCTAAGGATTTTCTACATAACTCACAAGAGAAAGTCATTCCACCCACGCACACACGTCCACTAGTTACAGTTAGTACTTGGTGTGTAGTAATCACGTATTTTTGACCAGTAATTACTAGGAATAGTGAGAGAAAAGGATTAACGTTCATTAAGAATTCAATTTGAATTACAGATGAGTACAGGGAAAATACAATGACAAAAGAGTAGATACGAAGTAATGAACAATATTATGTAATAACAAATTCAGCTTTTACGACTGGTTTAGTATGACCAAGAATGGACAAGACGTTCATAATTTATTTATGGTACTTAGTAAATAGTACGGTAGGAATATTCATACCTGGTTCTCATTGTTGTTGAGGAAGATAATTAGAATTTCCGAATTAGTCATTTTATTTTTGAAAAAAAAACTCAAGTTTCATGACATTATAATCATCTTCTTCTTGGTATATTCTTTCCCCCTTTTTGTAAATTATTTATTCCGTAAGTTTTCATTCTCTTCTCTTCGGACAAATTTTACTATTTAACTAAATCCGAGCTTCACTACTTAGTACATACGATTAGTTTAAATACTTAATCAATTCTGTCCCTTCTTCTACTCCAAAATACTTTTATGAAGAGTCACTGGTAAAAAATTTTAGAAAACAACGCTCTATACCATTTAACACAATGTAGACCTGTAGGGAGGTAGTTAACTGGGGAAATGTTACATAATGTCTCCATTATACAATACATATATTTAGGCTACACACTACAACTACACTTGTATTAATTCAATGGATTGCTTTCAAGAAGATGTGAAAGGATTATATATAGGTTTTTACAACATCCACACACACAAGTAAATGGTACAAGATGCAGTTGCATCGTTTTCCCTCGTTCAAAGTCGGTGAAGATGAATATTATTATCCTCGTGGCTCTGTAAACTATTAACTCTGTCTCTCCCCCCTCTCTCTCCAGCGTGTAAAGGCAATTAAAGTGAAGGATTTTGCATTTTCATCTGTCTTTGTTACTACGTCTTCATCTTCTCTCCTCTCTCTCTCTCTGTATCTCTGTCTCTTAGTATTCTAAAGGAAACCCAAGTCAGGGCCAAATAAGGTCTCAAGTACATTGACTACACAGCTATAATCCACACACACACTACACACACTCTTTTCTACAGATATAGAAAAGAGAGAGAAGTTTATGGTACTATGGTACTATTTCAAATGTCTGTCTGTTCGAGTATGCGTTTGGGAAATATTCGGAGACGAGTAGAAAGTAAAAACCGATCCGACGGTTTGTCTTCGTCTATCGTCACCCTCATTTTTTTCTCTCTTCCTGATTCTGTACTAGTCATCTTTTTTGTCCTGTCCATGTCCATATTAATACGTTATACGTTTTTTGAAAAGAAAATTCCTCTCTCCGTCGTCAGCATCGTCCTCGGTCTTTATCTTGCGAAAGACAAATTTTTTCTGTTTTTTGTTCATTGCATTTTTCAGTATGCATTTTTTTTTGTTGTTGTTTGTTGTGGCGCATATCCATGACTTGGAGTCGGAGTTGTGCACATACAGTACAGTGACAGTGTGTGATGTAATTTCCGGTCCTTCTTCTTCTTCTGGTGGCTTTGACTTTGCAAGGATCAAAAACTTTCTCAAGTTTGAGCTCTACACTATAAATATATACACAGTTGAATGTGGGATTCTCCTCCTTGGATTTTGTTCTCTCTACTTATCTCTATCCTTTTGTACAACAGCCAAGAGGAGGAAGAAAAAGATTTAACAGTGCACAAAAAATAAAAGTGAGGATGGAATGAGGTAGTAAGTAGTAAGTTATATTAGTGCCAGTTCAATTATTTTCTTATTATCGGAAGAATTAGTATGGAATTTTTTTTGTGTCTCCTCTCTACCCTCTTCTCTTTTTGAGGATGATGAGGACATTATGTATCAGGATAAATCATCCAACCTCTTTATTCTCTTGTCTTTATGTTCTTGTGGATCGTGTGAAATGTGGATAAACACATTTTTATGTTACCTCTACATTTTATTATCGTCATCGTCTTGTGTGTGTCTCTCTCTCTCTAAATACCAGCTGAGTTTTGTCTACTGAAGTGACTACCGTGTTGTGTTGTCATTCACAAATCAGTGGGACATGTGGGGGTGGACTTTTTTCCCATGTACGTTGAAATTTGTCAAATTTTTAAATATATACAAAAATAAAAGCCAGTTTTGAGCTTGGCATGGATCAAAGTTTTTATTGGCACTTCGAAGTCTCATTTTACCTTTTTGGCTGGGTGAGTTGAATTCCTCACAAAGTCGGTACAGTAAACTTTTTGGAGGAGGAATGAATTATGCAGTTCCTTGTACCATGTTATTTTTCACTTTGTACATCAAAAAATCAGTTATTTTCTTTACGTTGCTGTACGTGTGATATTTAGAGAAGATGAAATAAATTTCACATTTACACAATTCACTGGAAAATGAGACAGTAATTTTTTCCCTGAAATTCAAGAAGGAAAACGGTATTTAACTGTGTATACTCAATGTATGGGCACAAAAACGATCGAAAATTTTAAATAGTGAAGGCCCCCTTCAAAAAAAAACTTTTTCTTCATTAATTATTTCTTTACACACACTCAAAAAGACGAGGACGATGAGGATCTGATTGAGATGAGTCGGACGAGGAGGACAAAAGTATTGAAGGATCATAGACAGTCTTTGATCCAATTCCCTCGGGGCAGTGACAGTGAGGATGACCATGTCAAGGGACCAGTGACTTTAGCTTGTGAACATTTTTCTTGTGGGTCTCTGTTCACAATATTACCGGCACAAAGGACGTTGGTCCCAAGTCAACAACAAAACTTGTACACGAGTATACAGAATGAGGATAAGAATGAGGGTGAGAGCCATGTTGAGTTGAAAGTTGAAAATAACACTGAAAATAACCTTAGTAAAGCAAAATCCATGCCAAATTTACTGGAGAAAGGTATTAATAATAATGGAGAAAGTTTCCTTACTCGAAGGCCGGTCCCTGTAGGGGTCTGGCTGACGCCTTACACTAGAACTTCTAACTGGTAGTTAATCTTGATTTCCTTCTTTAACCTGTTAAAGTAAAGGTCACACACTTGGGATTTTCTATGTCTAAGAGCTTAAAGAAACTTATATTAATATAATATAATGTAACATTTCCCCAATCTAAACGAGAGTATATTCTACTTACTACTATTACGTATTACTATCATTTAGTATAAATTAATTGTATAGAACAAGTGCAGCTTTAAAAACACCCCAATATTAGTGCAATTTATTTTAGATTATATTTAGTGTTATTTGTAAAATCCTGAGTACAAAATACTACAGCACAATCAACTTACGTGAAAGATTGTAAGTAGTAAGTATTAAAGTAGTTTATAAAAATGATTAGTGTATTATTATTTTTAGTTTCAAACACTTATATATTGTAAGTGATAAGCTTCATGTGTATAAATAGAAAAAATATTACTTAGTAATGTAGACACAAATCCAGTATCATAGACATTAATAATAATAATAGATGACGAAGAAATTAGTGATCACACAAACGACTAAGTACTTAAATATATATATTATTCAGAATGAAATAATTGTGTTCGTTCCTTACTAAGAATGGTATGAAAAATACTATAATATTATATGTTATATTAACCAGTAATAACTTGAAATGAAGAGAGAGAGAATGAAATATTTTAATTAAAACTGCCATATGATTGAAAAAAAATGAACTTTTTTCCCCCCTTTTGCAATTTTGTTTGCATTTTTTAACTGATTTGCACCTGCTTAGCCCTGATTTTTGTTTAGAATTCTACATGTTACTTTTGTAGTTTTAGTTGTCGCATGCATTTTTTTAGTTGAATCAGCACTGAACACTGTTTACTAGAATATAGAACAGAAACAATTTGCACCTTAAATAATTTGGCACGCATCAAGCACAAAATTCCCAGCCACACCGGAAGTCTGGAAAAAATCCTACCTGTAATTTTTTTTGCACTGACACAAGCATTTATTTGCAGCTGAATGAATGTGAAGTTGACCCAAGGTCTATGTGAGGACTCAATTAAAATTTTGTTGCAATTATTTGTACCTGACCCCTTCACACCCATTTCCCCCTTTTTATACTTATTTTTAACATTAGAACAATGCCTTTGTGTGTCAGTTTTGTTTGAATACATGTGTGATAATTTGTCACTGATAATACTCAATAGAATAGAATATTTAGAAGGTTGTTTTTAAATGACTTTTACATAGTAAGTTTTTTTTGTGGTTGATTGAATTTTACTCACAGGTGTTGCTATGAAATGACACTTTGAAGTACATAGACGTTGACACATGAAAAAAATATTCAGAGGTCAGGGGTCAGAAGCGGAAATTACACTCCATCAAAATTTACATAAGCGCATCCGGTTCATCCGCCAACATACTGTCACCTATACACAAATATAAAAATTTTTTTGTAAAATAATAGAATTTGTAAAAATCGAACAGATTTTTTAGTTATTAATTTTACATCAGACAAAAAAAATAACAGGAACACAAATCTAGTCAATAGTACGATACTTACATAAGTTTTGCGCTAACTTTTTTCCATTCTGTAAATTTTCTTCTCTGAATTATTATTTTCTTTTGAAAGTGTTGTTTTGAGTGTGAAGAGTCTCTTGCCAGTATACTTACCTAAAAAATTCACAATAATGTATTTTTTGTGGTTTATAGTTTGTTAAAAATAAATAAATATTTAGCAAGTTAGACAAAAATTTTGTTTTTGAAATTATGGAGAAAAATATTGAGAAACGGATTATTTTCTAGTCAATTCTTTGTCATGCAAGAAAACCTTATATACCTTTGTTAAATTCTTTGTCAATAACCAGAAGTTTTCTTCTTTTTTGTCTTCCTATACACTTTTACTAATAATAGTACAATTTAACGAACAAGTTAGTTAGGACAGAATATTTTTTTAGTAATTATTTAGTAGTTAACAAGAATAACAGAAAGGTCGACCATTGGATCTTCAATACCGATATTTCCGCTCCAGTAAAGGTAACCTTGTTTAATATGTTCTCAATTCTAAATTACAATTTATCCTTTTTTGTTTTTGTGTTATTTGAACATCATCATCTTGTCACACACATTCACACACGCACTTTTTGATATCATTTAATAATTTACCGAATCCATTCGTTGACGCTATCCTGCAATTCACAGTTTAATATTGACAAGGAGTAATTGTGCACGCCCTCAAAAACACTACAAAAACACGGCAAATATAATTTAAAAAGAGATAACGATCAAAGTGTAGGGGATTCCAGTTTAATTTCCTCCAACATATTTTCACAAAGTCAAATCTAAGATGGTTCTATGTTGTCCTTCTTCATCACGAAAAGGTCAAATAATTGCACACTGAAAGTTTTATTTTTCTAAAATTTATAATAACCTAATTTTTCCGAGTTTGGAGTTTATTTTCACAGCACTGCATGGCATTTTTGCGTTTGTTTTGTTCGTTTGCAAAATTTCATCAAGATTTTCTAAAATACTTTGCCAATGTTTGTGCTTCCTGTTTCGTCTTACCAAGCAGCTGATTTTTTGATAAATACTTTGATTTTCTAATGAAGGTTTCAAAAATCTTACAGATTGAGTTTTACCATAACAATTAAAATGTATCTTGCATGCATCTGATTTTTCAAGACAGTAACACAAGTTTACACATAATATTCTTGTCTCGATCATGTCATCCATCTTATCTGTCTTAATTGTGATTGTCTTTCATTTTGACAAGTAATTGAAAGTCTAACATGAAGAAATACCTATATTTATAATATATTCAATTTAGGATCAGAATTTGAGGAGAACGAAGGAAAGTCTTTGAAGAGTCCAGATACTCGTAAATCTGTCTTTCATATCAAAATGCCATGGGGTCAAACACCGATTTCAAAGTCACAAATTGAAGTGAAGGTTGCCGACACGAAGAAATTGGTCATCGAAACTTTTCCTCCCCTTGAATCTTCAAAAGGATCAAATTTAAATACCAGTAGTATGATGGAAGAAGGATCTGAAGTTGTGACAGGAAGTCTAACCATTGGTAAGTCAAAGAAGGATGAGGTCAAAGTTGAACCATCTACCCCACTACCCAAAAAGGAGAAGGACAAAAGCTCAAAGAGAAAGTCAAACTTGAATCGAGCTCTCACTGAGGAAGCTGTACCAATAACAGATTATTTTAATAATGGTAAGTAACTTTTACTTACTATCATTAAATGGTTGGGTAAATGTCAAAGTCACTGCATACTTTTGTTTGTTTATTTTTCAGGTTATACTCCAGTTGGGCGATCCCGTACCTCATCAAGACCATTATCACAAGAGTTTTCGAGTTCTAGTATGGAAGAAAATTTATTGAAGGACACTGGAGGAACTTCAGTATCATCAACAATAATCAAACCACCCCAGATTCCACCAATTTTTCAATCAACTGAAAATAAATTGGAAACTTTTCCATCCTCCTCCTCCAATATATCCAACAAGTCATCCAAGATTCTCAATGGAGTCAACAACAAAATCAAAGTATTTGAAGGTGATGAATCCAAATCAAAATCCAGCCATGACACAAGTATAGAAAAGAGAGACTCGTTTTCGGATGCTGAGGGAATGACCTGTATCAAGAGACTTCTTCAAAGAGAGAGCAATGCCAAGAAAAATCAATCGTTTAATCCTAAACCAGTAGAAAATTCTGCCTCAAGTACTAACCTACTGAAAAAACCAAAAGAGCCGTTGTCCACTTATAATGCTAATGGTGGACTTCGAAAAAGTTCTTCATCGGGAAATGCCTTCAATTGTCTGTTAGTATTATAACTAATCATTCTTTTTGTTCTATCGTTGATGAATATTGAAACAAAATATCTGAATACTAATTATACATTGTTTGGAATATAAACAGGTCTAAATTCTCGGACAATCAACCCTCATTTTTGAAAAAGTTTTTTGAAACTAAGAATGAGTCAAAGGAGAACTCCATTATCCCAGCCTCCAGTAAAACCAATGATGAAGACCCACTCACCTTGAATGTTGCTCAAAAAGCCAATTTTTTTATGAAATTAGAACATGATCAACGCTTCAGTAAATGGAGAAAAGACTTTTCCTCTCCACCACATGAGACTGCAATGATGTCTCTAAATGAATCTCGTCAAGTTGATGTCGATTCGCCACCATTACAAAATAAATCGGGTAGTATTGGTAATCGAGGTA
Source organism: Pygmarrhopalites habei (assembly GCA_009870185.1). NCBI lineage: Eukaryota > Metazoa > Arthropoda > Collembola > Symphypleona > Arrhopalitidae > Pygmarrhopalites > Pygmarrhopalites habei. The sequence goes on along the minus strand of WJFB01000281.1, from coordinate 3,215 downwards.
AATCACGTTTCTCAACACAACCCATCAGAGCTGAGGAAGTTGAGGCTGCAGCAACACATCATAATTTTCTGGCTGGTTTGGGGAAATGTTGGGACAATTCTGGGGTCAAAGGGAAGTCGAACAATGGGGACAACAAATCAACAGGCTATGATAACTTTTCTTATGGTATACAAAATGCAGAGGTCGTAGAGGAAATGCCTTGGGGTTCAGGGAGCAAGTCGTCATACACTGGTAATTATTAAAATTTACTAATTATTATTAGTTTGTACTATGACTAGATAGTTACAAAATCTTTTTTCTTCTGTTCACAATTTAGATCGCGACGATACGTTCCCACCGCAAATGAGTAAAAGTTTAGGGTTGTACGACAATGTGGACTCCTCGAAACTAAGTCTTAAAGAGCGTGTGAACATGTTCGATAGGATTCGAGCATCCAGTAGAACAGTGACGACAGGGATTGGTATTCAAAGTTCTGAATTATCCTCCTCCTCCTCTCGACCTCCAAGTAGTAAAAGTAAAGTTTTTAGCTCAGGCTCTTTCCCCTCAACAACTGTGATGATGCCTGGAAAATTCCCCACATTTCCAGTCACCTCCTCATCCTCCTCCACCCTCTTGTGTCAAACTCCAGTGAAAAATATGGATCCCCATATACAGTATCAAAGTAGAAATCCAAGTCGATGTCAAAGTCAACAGAGACGTTCTGTTTTCGAAGAGTTTTCAACTCCCCTTGGTTTTTATGACCCATCCTTTGACCGTGATCGTGACCTATTCTCACCTCTCAGTTCAGCAAAGAGACGAGGAAGTACCTCTGATGTAGAGATGAAACAATTTTTCCAGGAAACAACCATGTCTCAGGATGAGCCAGGGGTTGGACACTACAGTAATCTCGAAAGTATTAGTCATTCTGTGACCACGCAGTCTCAACCCCAACCACCATTTTATCCTCCAATGAGAAATCATCGGGTCAAGTCAATGTTCCTGACACGTGGGGGTTCGGACACAGGTAATTTTATATTTTCCTAACCTTGCTATTACAATTTGTTAATTATACAGTACTTTGAATCATACTTTAAATTTCATTTAATTTTGTACATTTCAGAGGATGGTGAAGTGTCCTCAGGTGGATTAGAAGTTGCTGAAATTATTTCCAGAAGTTATGAAAACTCTCCAATGTAAGGACATTGTTTAATTGTGTGCTTATCTTGTAAATTGGTAAATTTCTTGTGTAATGATTAAAGAATTTTTCTAAACTGTTTAATAGTGCTCGGAAAAAGTCATGGAGGAGTCAGAAGAAAGCTCAACAAAATTTTACAAAGGAGATTTGGCGAAAATGTATGCAACATGATGAGTACATGGATGGTAATAATGAAATTTTTTACGATGCAAAATCAGAGTTTGAAGATTGCAAAATAGAAAAGTATGAGGTAAGTTAATACATAATTCCATTAAAAACGTAATCTTTCATTCTTCTAATCTGTGAAATCATCTTGTAGTCATTTTTGTTGATGAAGACTAAAAAAACATTCTACTTTTTTAATAGACTGGTCCTCCACCTCCTGCAATTCCACCACCAGCAACTTCAAATCTTTTACATATCCTAACAGCCCTGAGCTCTTCAAATGACGAGTTGGATGAGACAAAGCCAGTCTCTAATCAAAATCAAAGGCTCCGTTCTGTGGCTGACTCTAGTTCTGATGGAACAAAAACACCCATCAGAAATCAAAATAGAAAGGTGACAGTGGTCAACGTCCCACATCCTGACGATGATGAATCATTCCGTAAATTTTTCAATAATCGAAATTTTAATTTTCCTCCCATCTGTCCCACATCAACTCTGCATCCCCATCATCATTTACCCCCTCGGAAGAATATCTGTGATCAAAATACTAAGCACCAACAACAATTCAAAAGCAACAACACAACCGGAACTGAACTGAATGCACACAGACCAGCTAATATCGATTTTTCAAGTGACAAGAAGACTGAAACTACTACTATGACGACCACCGAAGAATTCTCTTCAGTTAAAAGGGAGTCAGAGCTACTGGTAATGAAGAAACACATGCCCTTGGTTCGTCGAAAGTCTAGTGGTAAAAATAAGAATCCATTGAAGGCTCTAGCTATGCGCATGGATTTTCGTAATCAAAAATACTCTGAAGTTCATGTCGTCTCTAACAAAGGTCAAGATGAGAGTAACTGATGATGAAAAATTTTCAACTACGTTATATAGTTAAGGAAATAACATATTATACAATTGAAATCTCACACGTTCTGTCCTTATGTCTACTGTTGTATAACTACGTAATATATACGCCTTCGGTTAGTAAAAAAACATTTAAAATACAGAATATGTGCAAGTTTATATTACGATAGCTTAGTGAATTTAATTATGTTGCAGTATATTGTTGTGAAATAAAATGAAGTATAAAAAATGTTACGAATGATGATCGACTTTGGATATGTACCCCTCGCAAATCAAGGGGATTCAAGAATTTTGACATGCCGATGATTACTTTCTTTCTGATTTGGATTTATCTCCGACATCTTCGTTCATGTTGGACGAAGGCCCTGCCTTCATAATCTGAGATGAGATGGGTGTAAATTTCCTTACAACGCTGGGTACGGCTTTGAGGGCCATGACAGAGGACGTAGGACCAAGGGAAGGCTTGGACACCACATCAGTTCGAATCCACTGACTGATGGCGAGTTCATTCAGGTCAGCCCTTCGGTCTGGGTAGGGTTGCAGAAGTCGAGGTAAAAATTGCTTGAGAGAGTCAGACAAGTCTGCAAAAACCTGGAGGCATTCAAATCATCAGTGAAATTGTCAAAAATATTTAAATGTACGTGTGGACTTAAGTGATAAAATGTCATGACCGGTGCATAGCATGATGAAAAAACTTTCAGTTTGATTGACCTGAAACTGGCATAAATCTTGCTTAGGCCTTCCAGACCAATGTTTAAATGATCTACTTTGCGGGCGATTGCTGGAGGTCAAAACGTAAGCAGACAAATTCACAATTAAATGTTTGGGAGTTACTTTTTCGCACGCACGCACTCACTCGCACTCACGCACTCACTCGCACTCACGCACCCACCCACACTCACCTTGCATATGTGACGTTCCAAATGAACATTAGCGCACTTACCCCTCCAAGTGCGTAACCTACCCGCACTCACCCCTTCAATTGCATAAATTGTTCACAGCCAGTTATAAA